>APFE030312293.1:52592-75782 GCA_000404065.3 Pinus taeda
GGGGGGGGTGGATCAGTATTAGTCAAATCAATAACTTTTTATTTTCTTACTTTGATTTATATACACTACTTCAATGAAGGTAACTCGTATGTACACACAACTGTCTTTAAAGAAACCAACATATATCCATCAAACTTATGATTCAGTTAATTCATCATATGTTGATATTTAATCAGTGCATCAACACTTCATTAACCATATAAACAGTAACCATGTGCAGTAATAATAGAATAAACCATCACACATAAGAAACACACATGATCACCAAGATTTAAGGTGGAAACCCAATGCGGGAAAAAAACTGCTTGCTGTTGTCTTCTTTTAAAATAAGAAAAACCTGTTTACAATATTGTACTGGTGTAGACTCATACCAGTATGTAGGCACCCACTTGTAGAAGGCTACAACCTTTTCTCGTTCTCCAGCTTCTACTAAAAGGGAGCTACAACCACCTAGATCTTGTATTAGCCGATTTGTTTACTAGTACGCAGGTGCCAGCCTATAGAAGGCTCCAACCTTCACTCGTTTTCTAGCTACTACTGGAAGGGAGCTTCAACCCCCTGGCTCTTGTAATAGCTGATCCATTTACTAGTACATAGGCACCAGCCTACAAAAGGCTCCAACCTTCTCTCATTTTCCAGCCCTGGCTCTTGTACTGGCCGATATGTTTACCATTACGTAGGCACCAACCTATAGAAGGCTACTACCTTCTCTCTTCCTCCAAGGACCACATTTCATAAATTTTCAGATTGGATACTCCTAGACACAACAACACAATCTGAAGGCCTCGTTTCATCAAATTTTCATACTATACTCATTAGTAACATTGAAGCTCAAAATCAATCATCACTGCAATACATCCATCAAATACATCTACATCAACTAATCACTGAAACTTAATCATCAATCTCTAAAACCCAATCATGAATCTCTGAATCAACCAAAATTGAATAAATCAATCACTGAAACCTCTGATATACTGAATCAAACAATCACCACTATAATACAACCAATCACTGAAAACTCATCATCAGTGAAGCAAATCACAATCAATCAATCTGAACATTGAGAACATTGTCACCAAAACATAGTCACCAGAACACAGCGCAGAATCGAGAACTCTGCAACAACAACTAGAACCAACTGCAACTTCAAACATCATATTTCATAATGTATACGCTACTTTGATGTGTCGAACCAGTGTGTATACACACTTTTATCAAAGCGAACTAGCGTACAAATCTAGAAATACTAAATTAAAACATCACAACTATTCCAGACTTCAGTCATACTTAGATCAGAACATTTACAGTGTAAATCATGCGTTAGCATTCAGATCTAGACTATCCATGATCAGACACCATAATGATAATTCATTTCAGGTCTTATGATCCTCATCGATCATTAGATCTCATCCCTCATCAACCACTAAGGTTCATCCTTAGTTCAGATCAAGAAAAGCAACAAAAACCCGTAACATGCATATTTTCTTTTGATCTCACTCTTCATAAGATATTCATTACTTGCACTTCTATGCCTTTGATCTTCTCCTTATATAGTTTTAGGCCTTTCTCAATACCTCAGACCAAAACCACTTAGGACCCATGGTATTCTTGGGCGGCATCAAATAGTCATTACTCCGCTTAATATTGTGGGCTAATACCATGGTATTGACCCCTGGTATTCTTTGCTCTTGAATTTCCTTGTTTTTCCAGCCTGTACGTGATTTTCCTCTTGTGAGAGTGCATGTATACATATACGCTCTTTTTGTTCTGTGGACCTGTGTGTACATGCTACTTAGACAAAATGAACCAGCGTATATTTCTCTTTCTTCAATCTATGGAGTATGATCTGTAATCCTTTGTTGTTAACCGACTACACTGTGAACTGTCATCTATGTGAGTTTCCATCAAGGACAAGACTTGTATCATAATTCCAACACATGGAGATATTTTTGGCCTTTTGTTGATAGTTGGGGTATTGGTTTATATTATGCTTTTGATTTAAACTTGACCAAAGTGTGTGTTATAAATTCTTGGCAAGTATGGGGTTTGATGGGGTCGTGTTTCGTCTTATAGAAGAACATGTAAATTTCAAATATTATACTACAATTTTGCATTCAGTACATGTGTTGGTCCATCACTTATGGTTCCGAAGTACAAAGGTGAATGAAGTGTGGTCTATTAGGGAACTTGTTTTGTAGATGGGAGAGTACAACATATTGCAGATTGTGTTCATGCTTTTGGAGGACCAAAAGCTCCTTAGTGGGGAGGAATCATCCTGGTGGCTCCAGAAAAGCTAAAAAATAAAATTCCTTGGATTAAAATGAAACAAAGATTATATCTAATATCTTTTTGTAAGATTACCAATGGTGCAAACGACACCTCAATTCGAGTTCGTATGCAAAAGTTATGGCTAGTCAAAGGTTTGGACAAACTAGGTAAAAGTCAAAGTCAAAGTCAAGAGTCTGCCACGTGGAAGTCCATACATATGACACCTGGAAGAAAATTTAGTAGGTCTAGTGGGACCCATAGAGCTAATGTGGCATCCCAATCAACAAACCAGGTGGACCCACAAGAAAGTGATGTGGCAACGCCACAAGTCAACACATCACAAATAGGTGACATAAGTGGCATATGATGTGGACCAATGAGATCTTGTCACATGGCCCAATCTCATGGTGCTACATGGCACCTAAAATTAGGCCCAAGTGGCCTTGGCATGGTGCAACCTTCATTTTTGTATTATTCTCATTATTTGGGGAGTTGTTACAATATGGACATACATATACCATATATTATATGGTTTGAAAACTATATTAAAGAAAAATTGGGAGTCCATGGGTTTTGAACCAAAAACCTATACAATGACAAGAAACTTAACATGACTATGCCAACTATTACTCCAACCATGCACCTTATCTTATTTACCCTCACACTTTGTTATAAAATGCCACTCAAATGGTTCAAAGGGAACCATGGAGAATGATGGAAAATACATGAGAGATGAGGGTGTAGGAAGGCCAATGAAGACATGAATCTCAAGCATATACTAGGAATATGGTTAGAGAATCTATTAGGGATTATTCCCAAGAATATTCTCTATGAAAAATCTTTTAAGAATCTTTAAGATTCCTTGAGGACAAATTTTGACAGTGTCAAAATGATGTCGAGTTTATACTCATTTGAACTAGTTTTTCACTAGGAGTCTAATGATGCAGTCCATTTCTTCATCTGAGGAGCATATTTTTCACCTGTGTCTAGAAGAGAATCTTGTGAGGAATATAAAATATTCCCCAGTAACCCATATTTGACCAAGACAGAAGGGGGTTGAGTTTATACTCAGATTTCACATTTTTTCACAAGGAACGTGATGACACATGCTGTTTATTCATATGAGTAGCTGATTTTTAGGTTGTCCCCAGACTTGGAGGTATAAGGTGTATTATTTGAATGTGTTCATTTTCTTTTTGTTATTGAGATGATGATTTCAATTTAAGATCCATGTATGCCACTTTATGAGAGGATCATTTTATGCCACTTTATTTGAGACTTTGATATTTTTTCATGCTGGAGGAGAGATTATATGAGTGAGAGTTCTTATAGAATAACGTCTCTTCCAGAGACATGACACTCAAGATAAGGGGTTCTTCCTTGCATTGACAGAGAACACATAATGTACTCATCACCATCTTGCAACAACTAATGAAGAAGCCTCCCCACTCTTGACACCAGGCCCAGAGATGTAGCCCATACTAGGTGAATTACGTTATCATATCATGTGTTTATGGATGTTCATGATTATTACTTCTTGTTTCATGTTTATGGTTTGCTAAAGTTGTTTAGAATATCCATTGCTCATGATTTCATAAGCAAATGTAAGTGTCTATAAAAGGTCTTGTTTAATGGGGATTTTTGTTTGAAAGCATTCACGAAAATTTCCCATATCAATAATCCCATGTTAATGGTATCGTGAATACATATAACAATAACTTGATCGACTCATCTCAGAATTTTGCCACTTTCCCTGAAAAATCCAATCGAGTCCACAACCCACAAAGAAAGAAGCAGATTAAGTGGTAATCCCTTATGAAGACGCCATGATTACTTTTAAAGGCCACCTTAGCCAAGTTATTCTCTGGTTGCATTCTAACACTTGGGCTGTTCTACATCTAAATCATTGTTCTCTTACCTAATTGGTGCCAATTCTATATGATATACCATCACCTCCAACCCATTTTTGTATTCCTTTCTTAAAACTTTTTTAGTTGTCGTACATTGAACATTCTCCATAATCTGTCTGATTGAGTTTTCTAATCTCTGTGGTTTCTAGAGGGGCATTTAGCAAGCTCAACAAATTGCATGAGATATTACTTTCTTGCACAAGCAAAGATGGTGACATGAGGCTTTCCCATCGCAATTTGGTATAATACCACACAATTTTCAAGCTCATCACTAGTCTATTTAAGTAAATAGTTGTTGGGTTTGGTTCACTTGTTGAATTTGGCCTTTCATTTTTGTGCTTTAGCTATTTTTAACCTGAATGGTTATAAGACACTTAAAAATTCCATATACACAAGTAGAAAATGATAACTAAGTCAATTGAATAACCAAATATAAGATGTGCTTTTCCATATTTAAACTTTGGTGGTGTTGATACTTTCTTCCTCCACACTCTGCACAATGTGGAATATAGTTAATATTTAAAACTATAATGTGGCATACACACTACTACATGGAGCGACGTTTTAAGACATTTGTTTAAGACACAAAATTTATTTAATCTTAAAATTAACCTATTGTCTTAACTTTTCAAATACTCATTTTGTATAAGATACAAAGTATTTAACTATACCACTTATTGTCTTAACTATTTATTTTCTTAATTTTTGAAAGATGCTTTTTGTGCAATATATAAAGTCTTTAGGTTGAGTGGTGAATGTTTTGGGGTTTCTCCTATTTGCATCTAGCTCAGGGTTTCTCCTCTTTGCATGTAGGTCACATTATAGGAGAAAAATAAAAGTAGGTATGAGTGGTTGAGAGTGTCTAGGGGTTTCTCCTCGAGAGAAAGCATAATAACCAAGGGCATACAAGAGGTTGGTCAGAGCTATGATTTCCCATTCCTTCTCACCCATACGCACAATGCAGGGTAGGTGATCATTATTGTTATTGGTGACAAAATGGAAGCAAGGTATGAAGATGATGGTGACATCACAAGCACCCATGGTTGCAGTAACTGAGAGGAGCCTCTGCGAGATGAATATCTGCCTCGAGTTATTACTCTACTTGTCCCCAATACCATGGTTCGACTTTTAATTTGTTTCTCAATATTATAAGCTCATTTTATTCAATAATTTTCTTTGTTAGGGTTAATTTTTTTTTTTTTTTTTCACAATTCCTTGCTCTCTTCAACTATGGGGTAGTCGTCAGCAAAATTTCCTTTGGTAGTGGTCTATAGTATAGTCAGAGCTAATGTTATATTTGATCATAAATAATCCTTTAGAAATATTCTAACTGATATCCTCAAATAATTAAACCTTCCTTGTTGGGCGGGGCATTTGGTAACCTTTAATGTTTTTTGTCTTTGTAGAAATCTCTTGCAATTTCTTTTATCGGAGAAAATTTTGTAAGATTTTACCAAAATTTTCTATCACAGTCCTCCTTGGCCTTTGTTTTTTTTTTGAGGAAATGCCATGTGATATTAGATATGTCACCAATAAAATTCTATGGACACAATATATAAATCAAGCATAATTTTCTTGTATGGTGTATTTTTTTTCCCACGAGTGTGCTTGGGGCATAATACAATTTCCAAACAAATATTTGGAAGGGGAGAAATAAAGAAGGTTCTTTCTCCCTCAGATACAAGTCACTGCTTATTAATTAGTGAAATTTTACGTTTCCATGCTGTGGATTTAATGCTTTCTTTTCATCTGGCTGAAATGGAGCCAAGAGTGCTCTTGCACAAGGAGAAGAGTATGATACTTTTTACAGGCTACTAAATTCATTTCTTGCATCCAGATTAAAAATGTAGTAAGATTTGGGTTCAAGGTTTTACTTGCTCGGCCTTCTTCAAAGCTTCCATTATTGTGTAGTTGAAAATTGGATTTTAAGGATATTTTCAGTTCAATAGATTTGGGGGATCAAATCCTTATTTTCTAAAAGGTGCTGATGTAAAATCCAACTTTGAATTCTCTCATTGAAACAATGTGGAATATCCTTTGTTTCTTAAAATGGGGCAAGACCCTAATGATCTATATGTAGCTTTGAAGGGTTCATTGATTCAAATACAATTGTTACTTCCAAGTATCCTCAAATTTATTGTGTAAACTTTAAAACGTAATTTCTAAACAATGTGAAATGTTTTGATACCTTTGTAATCCTATTTGATTCCCAAGACAATTAGAATTCTTAACTGCGTCTATATGTCAAATATTCTTACGCAAGAGGATTCCTACTATCCTTAGCTGAATTGAATAGTTGCAATGATCAACCAAGTTGGCTTGGTGCACAAATTCTAAGGCACATCCTTTATTTATAGTCAAGGATGATACAAAAGTAATATTTATTAGTTCATGAGTGATATTTATCATTTTTGAAAACCTATGAGATGAAATGGAGATGCTTTAGAAAACTTTTATTTGTACATAAATCACGTAGTGGAATTAGTAAATACTGCAAAATAATCTTCAACAAGAGGCTTGATTTGTAGAGATAGGTATGGGTACCTTTTGAGTTAAGAACATGACCATAAGTTTTGTCTTGTAGTTGGTATTTAAACTAGATCAAATGTTTCTTTGTTCCCATGGAATTTATTTTTCTGAATATTTTATTTTGATGATAACTCTTTACAATGATGGAAGTGGAGAAGCCCTTAATTTTTTTTTTGGAATGGCGAAGAGCTCCAAGTAACCTAGGGGGTGTTATGCTTTCCTAAGGTTCTAAGCAGAGTGATCAAGGTGTTAGGTGTGGAGCTTGATTATCTTCTTTATTTAGAGGTATCACCACATTAGACCCCACTTCGTTATGTGGCGGCAACACCACCTGTAATATTTACGCTGCAAGGGGGGTCCAAGGGGGGAGGTTGCAATCTTTAGGAGCCCCCCCCCGGCGGGGGATCGGGGGAAGCACCCCCAAAACTAAAAATAGATGTAAAATTTTGTAATTTCGTAGTCAACTTGGTCTGTTCATTAGGCGGAGATCTAACGGTAGAAGTTATGTTTAATTTAGGGTTTTTTTTGCCCTAGAAGGCAACTCCTCACTATATATGAGGGAATTGTATTGCATCTATGTAGATCTGTATTCTGAGTGAGAAAGAGAGAGGAGTTTGTGTGAGAGCGAAGAGGAAATTACAGTGGATCTGATATAGGTTTTATCTCTTCATTTTGCTGGAAAATATAAAAGGACTTGCTGTTTCTCTGTAGACGTAGCCCAAATTGGGTGAACCATGTATATCTGTGTCTCTCTTGTTTCATGTGTTTTCTGTGTTTATATTTCTGCAATATATTTTATGTGTTACATTTCTCTATAATATATAATTTTCTAACAACTAGCATCAGAGCCAGAGGTCTATTTGGCTGATAAACTCGTAGGACAGAAGGGTTCCAGGTTCAAGTGGGAGAAATGGCGGAAGATGGTAGGTTTAGGGTTAGAAAATTTAACGGCCAAAACTACCAGTCGTGGAAGATGCAAATGGAAGATTATTTGTACCAGAAATATTTGTACCAACCATTGAGCAGAAAGGCAAAGAAGTCAACAAGTATGATAGACACAGAATGAGATATTATCGACAAAAAGGCACTTAGAACAATACGACTATTACTAGCGATGTCGGTAGCGTTTAATATTTCAAAAGAAATGACAACAGAGGGTTTAATGTCGGCATTGGCAAAATTATATGAAAAAACCTCAGCCTCAAATAAGGTATTTCTTATGAAGAGTTTATTTAATATGAAGATGTCAGAAGGTGGATCTGTTGCTGATCATTTAAATGAATTTAATACAGTTACCAGTCAATTAAGTTCTATAGGGGTAACTTTTTATGATGAAGTTAGGGCTCTGTTATTTCTGTTTTCATTGCCAGAAAGTTTGAATGGTACAGTTATGGCCACTAGTAACCCTGTCTCTGGATCTAGTACTTTAAAGTTTAATGATGTTGTTGGTGCAATCCTTAGTGAGGAAATGTGATGAAAAAACTCCAGTGACACATCAGGTAATGCTTTGACTATAGGGACTAGGGGAAGAAAAATGGAAAGAGGAAAGAGCCTTAGATATCGCAGTAAGTAAAGAAAAGGAAGATCCAAGTCTAGATCGGGGATAGTGTGCTGGAAATGTGGGAAGAAAGAACACCTGAAGAAAGACTACAAGTCTCGGAAGGGAAAAGAAGGAGATGCGCAACAAGAAAACAATCATGAAGTGAATGTGAAGGTGATGTGTTGCAATATGATTTGATTCTTTCATTAGAAAATATTATTGATGCCTGGGTGGTAAATTGAGGGGCCTCATTCCCCACACCTGATAGAAAACATTTTCATGATTATGTTCAAGGAGATTTTGGATAGGTTTGATTGGGTGATGATAAACCTTGTAAAATCATTGGAATGGGTACAATTTTCATAAAATAGCAGAATGGAAATTAATGGCTATTGAAGGCGGTAAGGCATGTTCCATATCTGAAGAAAAATCTAATTTCAACAGGGCAGTTGGGAGGTGAAGGTTGTGTAACTAATTTTATAGATAAAACCTGGAAGGTCACTAAAGGAGCCCTACTAATAACAAAAGGATAAAAGGTTGGTACATTTTATAATCTGGAATTTATCCAGGACAAAGAATCAAAGGTATTGCAGACTCATGTGCATGGATGTGCCTATGTTACTTATGCAACGGATTGATAAGATTGCTAGAATACATAGACACTGAGGCAATCAGAGAAAACATAACAGTTAAACATGTAAACAAAACAAGTTTATTAAGGAGCTCACCCAATGCTCCTGGGCTACGTCTCTTGGTCCAACCTTTCAGTGGTGGCCTCTCTATTATGTTTCCAAGCAGATTTTTTACAACAATGAGCTTGATTCGAGACTCACTAAACAGAATGAAGTCAGTAGGAATGATGTGCACAGACTCTCCTTACTCGAACTCAACCTCTGAGGGTCACAGTAGTATGACAGGACTATGCCGAGGAGTTTGCTTGAACCTATGAAGCCTTCAATGGAGTACACAAACTCTCTAACTCTCTCTAGCTCTGTTTGGTTCGATGTTGCCTTCAGGTCAACTCATCTTCTACTCTCTGTTCTCTGCTATTAGCTTCTTGCATCTAGCTAACTCCTATCTACCTCTCTGTATTACCTTTTTCTGCTTCTTTCAGGTCATAGCTTTAAAGCCATTCTGTTCTTTGACTGCTCGTTTCCACTTCCCGGCCTTCTAGTTTCCTTACCTCTATCCGTTCGAATTCCTTTGCTCTGCATCATCATCACTAGGTAACGCCTCATAGGGAGGTGGCCACCTGTTTCCCAACGAGTTGGAGGTCAGATTCCTTGAATCATTTTTGAATGGCCGTTAATTCTATTTGCTTCAAGATCGCCCGTGAATCATGAATTGTTTGCCAACTCATCATCCACGTCAGACTTCAAATCCCCTGTCATCTTGCTTTTTGACCTGTAAAATCTGGTTAGTCATCAAGATGCATCTTCACTGTTGATCTGGGCCCCACAGATCCTACAGCCGTCCTTCATATTAGGTGGACAAGTCACATGGTGTTGACCCGTCTGATGCGGGCAGTTTTCTCTCTCATCCGCCAAACATGTGTCGCTCGATGTGTGGCATCGGGTGGGACTCAGTCAAAACTGCTTACCGCCTCGAGGCCTTCCGATATCCTGCCGGTTTTTGGAATCCCATGCTATGGAACCGAATGCATTACTTTTCTGAATTTTATAGCGATTTCGGGCCTGGGTGCTTTGGGCTTTCCTTCGCTAAGGGGCATGCCCTGCGATAGCTCTAATCGCGTATCAGAAACCACCCCTATTTCTTGATTTTGCCTTCGGTTTTGCCAGTTTGCGCTAGTGCACATTACCATGGGCCAACGGTCTGCGTTCTCGACTGAGGGTCCTCGTTGCTCTGCTCTGGCCACAATTGTAATTGTTACGAGGATTCCTTCTGATAGCTTTGATTTTTCTAGGACTTGAATCTTTTAGCATAATTTGAAACAATCATGAAAACTTAGAGAGTTTTTTAGGATCCAATTCGAATCACAGCCTTCCCATTGAAAAAGATTTTGGACCACTAAAAGTTGGTTTTATTTCAAGCATCAATCAAGTGAGGGTATTACTTCCTTGCTTGCTCAATTTCTATCCATTTCATATTGCTTGGCTTTGAACCTTTGAGTCCGATCCCGAGGTATTCAACATCCCCTCTGCGTGTAGTTCTTACCTTCCTGTCTAGAACTGTATCTTCCTACAATTCATTAAGATATTCAGGCAATAGATCATCAATAGAAGGCAATTGAATCTGCTCTTCGGGATCTTCAATTAATGAAGGTTCAAATAGTCTCAAGCTGTCTGCATTAACAACTGAGTAGATGTGCATGTAAGCTGGTAGATCAAGGCGAAAAACATTTTCACCAATTCTCTCAAGTATCTTGAAAGGTCCATACCTTATTAGATTTAGCTTCTTACCTTCACCTTGCATTCTGTCTTTGCTAATATACAGCCAGACTTGATCACCAACTTGGAAACTATGCTCCATCCGATGCTTGTCATGCCTTGCCTTGTACTTGGCTTGGCTCTTTTCCAACTGTTCCTGTACTACCTAGTTAATCTCTTGGATTTGTTCAATGAACTTGGTTTCCTTGTCCACATCACTGTGTCCATCAACCGCTATGTCTTTCCCAAAGACAAAATCCAAGGGATACCTTGGTGTGAAACCAAAACAGGTCTCAAAAGGAGATCTCTGTATAGAAGAATGTTTAGCTCGGTTGTAAACATGCTACACATAAAATAAATTTTCATCCCAAAGTTTGGGATGCTTGCTGGAATAGCATCTGAGCAACTGGATCACTGTCCTATTGACCACTTCTGTTTGGCCATCTGTTTGTGGGTGAAAAGTTGTGCTCTTCTTCAGCCTGGTTTCCATCAATTCCCACAAACTTGACTGAAATTTCCCAACAAATCAGGTATCTCGATCAGATATTATGGAAGCGGGTAATCCAAAATGAACCCATACATGCTGAAAGAACAACTTTTCAGTTTGTTTAGTTGTAATTCGTTTGCTACAAGGTATTAAAATACACATTTTGCTGAACCTATCCACAACAACATATAAATAGTCATGACCTTTCCTAGATTTAGGCAACCCTCTAACAAAGTCCAAGGAAACACTTTCCCAAGGATGAGAAGGAACTAGTAGTGGAGTGTACAAGCTTAATTTTTTATTGTTGGGCTTGCTTTTAGCACACATGGTACACCCTCTTACATATCTAGAAACCGTTTCATTCATTTTTGGCCAATAACAAAATCTTTACAGTTGTGCAATGGTTTTACTTACACCAAAGTGACTTGATATTAGATAAGTGTGTGCTTCTCGAATTATCTTTACTCTTTCAGTTTGTGGAATGCATAGCTTCCCAAAATGATACAAGAGTTGGTCCTTAGCATGATAATCCAATTCTTCTACTCGTTTTCCTTGACTTAAAGTTGCATATACATCTTTAAAATCGATATTTTGAGCATATTGTTCAATGTAGCTCTCATGCAATACTGAATTATTCTTAAGTATATTAGATGCATTTATAATTGGTCTAGATAACATATTGGCAACTTTATTGTTTATGCCTCTTTTATATCTGATGACTAAATGAAACTGTTGTAGAAAACCCATCCATCTATAGTGCCTTGATTGCTGCAACTTAGTTTGGAGTGTAGATATTGAAGTGGTTGATGATCAGTTATGTATAACTGTCTCTTTGCCCATTAAGTAATGTTTCTCACTTTTTCACACTCTGTACTAAATGCATACAATTCTTTATCATATGTGGGATAGTTAACTATTGCAGAATTAAATGTCTCAGAATGATAACATATGGGTTTACCGTGCTGCATCAACACTGCTCCCATGGCATAGTCACTGGCATCTGTTTCAATCTCAAATGGTCTTTGAAGATCGGGCAATGCTAGTACTGGTGCTGTACTAATATTTTCTTTCAAAGTGTCGAAGGCTTTCTGCTGTTTGCCTCCCCACTGAAACACCTTGTTCAATCCTGTTAAAGCATGTTAGGGATCTACAATTAAGGAAAAGTTAGAAATAAACTTTATCCAATATTGTGCTGCTCCTAAGAAGCTTCTAACTTCTATAGCAGATTTGGGTTTAGGCCAGTTTACAATGACTGCAACCTTAGAGGGTTCTATCTTCAATTCACCACCCCCTACTATATGTCCCAAATCATTCAAAGATGTTTTGCGAAATTCACATTTTGAGAGTTTAACATAAAGTTTTTTTCTTTTCAAAACATCTAGTGTCTGCTTAACATGCTTTAAATGTTCTTCCCACGTTTTGCTAAATATAAGAATTTTGTCCAGATATACAATAACAAAATCATCAAGAAAAAGGTTTGAGTACATCATTCATTACTCTCATGAAAATAGCAAGAGAATTAGTTAAACCAAAAGGCATAACTAGCCACTCATACAATCCCTACTTTGTTTTGAAAGCAGTCTTCCATGCATCTTGCTCTGCAACTCTAACCTGATGATAGCCACTATGAAAGTCTAACTTGGAAAAATAAATAGCTTCTTTCAACTGTTCCAATAGATCATCTATGCGAAGAAGGGGATAACGATTTTTGATCGTTATCTTATTCAGTGCTCGGTAATCAATGCACATTCTCCACGAGCCATCTTTCTTTTTCACCAAAACAATTGGAGACCCACATAGTGATGTGCTAGGTCTGATGAACCCCTTCTCGAGCAGCTCCTGTACCTACTTCTGGATTTCAGCATTCTCTAAAACGAACAACCTGTACATTTCGATGTTAGGAAATGGAGCATATTGCTGTAAATTAATATCATGCACTATTTCCTTTTTGGGTGGCAGACCTTTAGGTTCTTGAAACAATATATCATATTCTGAAACAAATTTTTCT
This sequence comes from Pinus taeda, assembly GCA_000404065.3. Taxonomy (NCBI): domain Eukaryota; kingdom Viridiplantae; phylum Streptophyta; class Pinopsida; order Pinales; family Pinaceae; genus Pinus; species Pinus taeda. The sequence continues at coordinate 65,725 of APFE030312293.1, forward strand.
AAATCAGCTTGTTGTTTAGCATCACAGCCCTCAAATACATTGGTTTTATTAGGTTTCTTTTCCTTTACAAACATCAATAAAAATTGTTTTCATGAATTTACAATTCATTTCATCTGCCCTGAGTTTATGAGAGTATAATTATTCTTGAGCTTATGAGCTCTTACAATATATTTTATTCCGTCTTTAACGAGTGGATACTTGTTCTCAGCTCTATAGAAAATAACTTTTCTATCATACAAGTAAGGACTTCCTAAAACAATTCCACGTATATCCAAAGGACTATATCTAAATCAACCTCATCTACGAATGCTAATCCAAAAGAAAACATAAGTTTACATTGTCTAGTCACTTGTAGCATTGCTTTATCACACAACCAACCTAATGGATATGGTTTCTTGTGAGGTGTGGTTAGTAATCCCAACTTCTTTACAATTGCTTCAGAAATTAAATTTACTTGTGAGCCACTATCAAACAAAGTATCAATCTTTTGATGATTGGAAATAACTCGAATATGAAAAAACTCATGTCTTTTTCTCTCATTTTCTTCATTATCAGTAGATTGTGCCAAATTACTAGTAGATGCTTTAGAATTTTTACCTTTTATACGTGTGGCTGTGATTGTTGCTTCATCTTCTGAGTTTGACCCCAAATCCTTTTGAATAGCTACAACGGTCTTCTTATTCTTGCCCTCAAACTTCTTAGGTTTCAGCTTCGGATGCAAAATCTAGCAGTGTTCATCGTCATGCCCATCCTTCTTACAGTGAGTGCATGAAGACTTGCCTTTCTGTACAGTGTTTGTCTTCCTCTCTTTTGATTTTTGCTTTCTTTTCTCCCTATTTTTGCTTGCAATGGGTTTGGATGATCCCCCAACTTCTGGGTTCCCATTCTTACCTCTAGCTTCTAGATGCATAGCCTGAACGGATACCTCATCTATGCTAGTGGGATTAAACATGAGGATAGTGTGCCTCATGTAGCTGTGTAGACCACCTATATACTTCAACAGAGTCTTAGGTGAGTCTAAAGAAATTCCTAGAATCAAAGCTCTTTTCCTAAATTCTTTGGTGTAACCTTGTACACTTTTCCTTTTTAGTTGTTGAAGAGTTTTCCAGCTCATCATGGCTTGCTGCATGTAGGTTAATGGATAGAATTGCTTTTTAATTGTAAAAAAAAATTCACTCTAGACAGAAAGAATCTTACCATGTTCCTTCATGTCAGCTTGTATCCTGCCTTCCCACCATACCAAGGTAGTGCCTCCAAGGCGTAGGCTGGGTAGCTGAATCTTAAACTTGTCTGAGTCAATGCTCTGAACTCTATAGTAAACATCAATCTTTCTGATCCAATTATCCAGCTTCTCGGCATTCAACTCTCCATCATATATTGGTAAATCAAATTTAACATCTAATTTAATCAAAGATTTCTTCTTTTTATTTTCAGGGCTATTAGGAGGCGTGTGAAATTTTTCTTTTTTCCCTTTGCCTTTAGAGTGGTCATGGAGGAGAGATTCTTCTACTCCTTTGTCTTGTTTGGAGCTTGACGAATCTTCATCTGTATGTTTCTTAAAGTCCCTATACATTTCCTTCACCATGGATCTCAGGGCCATAAAACTATCCATGAACTGGGGGTCTGATTCCAAGGGATTTTCTTCTGACATTTTCCTCTTAGAATAAACTCTTCCAATTTCCGAGTTAGTTTCAGCCAATTCTCCTTCTCCTAATTTAAGCTTTGATCTAGTTAGCATTCAGCAACAAAATCCAGCACAAGCTTTTCTAACCTTAGTAACCTAAAGCTTTGATACCACTTGATCTAGAATTTATCCAAGACAAAGAATTAAAGGTATTGCGGACTCATGTGCATGGATGTGCCTATGTTAGTTATGCAATTGATCAATAAGATTGCTAGAATACATAGACACTTAGGTATTCAGAGAAAACATAACAGTCAAACATGTAAACAAAACAAGTTTAATAAGGAGTTCACCCAATGCTCCTGGGATACGTCTCCTGGTCCAGCCTTTCAGTGGTGGCCTCTCTATTATTTTTTCAAGAAGAGTTTTTACAATAGTGAGCTCGATTTGAGACTCACTAAACAGAATGAAGTCAGTAGGAATGGAGTGCATAGACTCTCCTTACTAGAACTCAATCTCTGAGGGTCACAGTAGTATGACAGGCCTATGCTGAGGAGTTTTCTTGAACCTCTCAAGCCTTCAATGGAGTACACAGACTCTCTGACTCTCTCTGGTTTTGTCTAGCTCGATGTTGTCATCAGGTCAGCTCGGCTTCTACTCTCTATTCTCTGCTATTAGCTTCTTGTGTCTAGCTAACTCCTGTCTGCCTCTCTGTGTTATGTTTTCTGCTTCTGTCAGGTCATGGATTTAAAGCCAGTCTCTTCTTTGACTTCTCGTTTCCACTTCTAAGCCTTCTGGTTTCCTTACCTCTGTCCATTTGAATTCCTCTGCTCTGTGTCATTATCACTGGGTAACGCCTCGCAGGGAGGTGGCCACCCATTTGACTCTCTTGCTTCAAGATCGCCCAGGAATCATGATCGTTTGCCAACTAATCATCCACGTCAGACTTCAAATCCCCTGTCATCTTGCTTTTTAACTTGTCAAACACAGTCAATCATCAGGATGCATCTCCACTGTTGATCTGGGCCCCTCAGATCCTATGGTCGTCCTTCATATCGGGTAGACAAGTCACATGGTGTTTACCCATCTGATGCGGGTGGTTTTCTCTCTCATCCACCGGATGTGTGTCGTTCGATGTGTGGCATCAGGCGGGACTTAGTCCAAACTACTTACCGCCTTGAGGCCTTCCGATATCCTGTTGGTTTGTGGAATCCCGCTCTACGAAACTGAATGCATTACTTTTCCTAATTTTATACCGATTTCAGGTCTAGGCGCTTTGGAGCTTTCCTTCACTAAGGGTGTTATTGGGAAATATAGTGTCCACTCGGAGCTGCTAGTCCCACTAAGACGGGTAGCTATCTTAGAAACAAACAAAGTAAAACTACTTTCGCTTTCCTTTATGAGAAGTAGATAAGAGGGGAACAAAGGATACCAAACTCAGTCTTGCGCTTGGTTCCTTGCTTGGTTCCTCTCCCTTCTAACAGATCTTTGCCGCTTCCTTCCTCGCTTCAGAGAGCACTTGTAGAGTCAAAGCAGCATAACACTATCGAAGTACAGAGATCTACAATCATAAACAATATAGGACCAGATATATATTGACCACACAAATGCATATATCATCAAACATACAAGAATGTGGAGGAGAACTCGAATATCTTTATTAATAGAAAGAATAGCAAATAGGATTACAAACTATTGATCTGACCCAGCATCATCCTCCCAACATGAAAGCCCTTCTTCACCTCATGAAAATCTTATATCACCCAACACTATGTTGTTCCACCAAGAAACCAACAACACTTCCTTACAAAATAGAAGATTCCAGCCTCTGGATCTCTGTGATGAGGGATCCATATATAGATGTTTACAGGGGGGTGAGTCAGCTTCTGGGTTTTTGATTAGTGTCCTCTCTCTGATAGTTCTTGGTTCCACTTGGAAATTTCATGATCTCTTACTCATCCCTGGGCGAATTCAGAGAGGCAAGTGTCACAGGAGAAGTTTCTGGAAGATTCCATGATCATCCACCTTGCAAACTGTCTCTGCCATTTGTCTACTCTCGCTCATCGCACCCTACAGAAGGGCTTTCTAGTATGCATCGCACTTTTTGCACTTAGCAGGTGAGATGCATCGCACCCTTAGCATTGAGTAGTCTGTATGGTCCAGTTTTGACCAGTTCTGAGCAGTTTTCCATGGAGAAATTTTGGGAGATAATGTAATCGGCTGACCTTGTTCCTTTAGGGTTTGAAGAAACACTTTTAGGGGCTTAGAAGCCCTTGGTTTATGGACATATATGATTGGGGTTGTAGTGCCCAAAAATGTATATAACAATTGCCCACTAAAGCATGAGGTCGTTAATCTTTTGATGTCGGGTGAAATTCTTTATCATGAGGATATGAGGTTTTTCGAACTGGAAGGCGACCTGTAATAAGATACAATACAATACATTATCTTCATAATATTTTTCATGATCTAGCTGAGGTGGGCATTCCCATGCTTAGCTTTATAAATTTATTTTCATGTACATAGGACAGACAATCATCTGTGTGGCAGACTGATGATTCTGATAGAGCCATCATCCTTTGATTCGGATGATCATCTATTCGGAAATGATGTACATTTGATGTCTTTATTTTCCTGAATATATCACAGCCTAGATGGATGAAACTAGATCCGGGGTCTTCAAACTCGTTCAATCTTCGCCTAAAGTACAAGTCGATCCATGTGAAGGATGTTCTGGAGTCGAACATGGAAATACATCTCCTTATTACCAGCCAATGATGTAAGCTGTTAACAAGCGCGAGAGGAATCACCGATAATGATGATGACCCTCAAGGTATGATAGTACAATTCACGTGGTTTGAAAATGGGATTTGGCGTCAAACACCACATAAAATCTTTCGGTCAAAGGTCGTTGATGTAAACCTGTCGTCTGAAGTGAGAAACTTGCCATTGAGGCATGCAAGCTTCAAAGTACTGAAAGGGTTGTTCCTAGGTCGACTTCTTGGATAATGAGTTGATGTTAACAAGAAGTGACCCATCGTAGGAGGGCCTTAATGAATCCCACATCTACGACATGGAACTGAGCAAATAATTTTGTGGAGGTGAAAACGATCTGATGATACAGGGTTCAGGGTGGCGGTCATGAAAGAATGAAGGGTGAAGGTATTGCAGCGGGTGCGACACAAGCTGGGTTGTTGAATTCCCTAATCGACTTCTCTTGAACACATTGGCGACACTGAAATGGATTGGTAGCATTAACCAAAAGGATGGATGGTATGATGGACCAATGGTAATATGACCGGTGAACAGAATAACCCAACTCGAATCAATCATGGTGATGGAGTGAAAGTGTCATGTTCAAGAGCGACTTGCTACCAATAAAGTTTCTTCAAGTTTTCTTCCCAATTTTTCCCCAGTCATTACTGACCAGTACCTATTTATTTTTATCAAGCTTGAGGAGGATAACATATGCTTGTTCTATAATTTTCTCTTCGTGCAAACCCGTCGCTATGTTTTAACAAGCCTAGCGACAATGAAACTCGTTCTTGTCTATATGGACAAGTTTGTCGCTATTGATTTTAACGAGTTTAACGACAATGATAAATCGGTCCTTTTTCAATTTTAGAGAGTTTGAAAAGGGAAGAAAAGGAAACTCCAATAATCCTTTTTCGTCATATAATCCCTTAAGTCCAAAAAAGTATAAAATCATACAAAAGGGATGAATTTTCGATAGTTTTAATGAGCCGAACAAGACAAGCACTCGACATTTTTGTGTAATAATCCCTCAGGTCCAAAAAGATTAAAATCTAGAGGAGGGATAGCACTTCCGATAGCTTTAACGAGCTGGAGAGGCCAATTGCTCGGCAATCTTTTCATATTTTACGGGTCAGACGAAAAGAGCTTAAAGGCGACTCATTTTTTTGAGGAACGAGTGATGATTTCGAGTAGCAGCTGATTCCAGGTAAGGTTTGGAATTTTCCAATCATGACAGTGTCATAAGGATGGCTAACAAGATCACTCGTCACAAATGTTCCTCAAAAAGGGCAAACAATCAAATGGAGGCATATGATCAGCTAAAATAGAGTGGAGGTGATGATGAGAACATGACCAAGGCTCAAAAGCTTATGATAATGCATTCACAATGGTTATTTACTAGAGATTGGTTCATTTTTTAATGAGCTTAAACTCTGGGGGAAACATTTGCTCATTTCTTAGGTTTAATTTTTAGTGAGCTTGAACTTCGCATAAAAACTACTCGTGCCAGTCATATAATAAGGACATCTCATCAATAGATTCCATTTTTATGGAGCTTGCACCTTTTGAAGCTTTGCTTCGTATCCTTTCGTTATGCAAGCTAGGAACAGCCAATCCTACAAGTTTAAAGGGTCGAGAATCTACAAACTAAGAAAATAAATGGTTTCTCTTCACTTGCATGAAAAAAGGCTTGCATGCTCCTAGGTATAGTGAAATAGAGTTTCCAGGCTACCATATAGAAGTTCTCGCATTTGCAAGGTAGTTTCAATCCACGTAGCAGATAGAAACCCTTCCCGGCTTAGTCCATTTGCACAAAGGTGATTCTAGCTCGAACCACCTAACCTTGATGATGGAATCTTATTATGGTATAATCCCATTTTCCTCAACGGACGGGTGTTAGACTAGTCATATATCCTTCGCGGAAACCTATCCTATACCCAAAGTTTCCCTGCCGAAGCAGACCAGGGTGCATGCCCTCTGGGTTTCAGTCATGACCCCCGAATTACTCGCGTTCTTCAGGTGGACGGACTAGAGATTGATGAGACATTCCTTGCGTGAAAAGACCATTTAGGGATGGCATTTGACTATTAGCTATGTGTGAGCCGGGGAACGAAAGCTGGTCTATGAGCTGGACCACTTGGCCTTCATGCAGAAAACACATTACTCGAAAGAGTGAGGATACAATGGCTCCCATGCTATAAATATAGTCATGCCCAAGGAGTAGATTATAGTCTAGAGGTCCTTGGAGTACCATTACGTTCATATAAACAGTTTTCCTTCTCAAAGTTATAGGCACATTTGGAAGGATCCCTAACGGTCGACTGGTTCCTTTTTCGAAGCCTGTCAGATTTCTCATTTTAGGTAGAAGCTATGGAAAACCAAGCGCTTTCCAAGCAGTTGAGGAAAGGATACTCACAGAAGCCCCTTCATCTATGATGGTACTGACCATGACCATTATGTAAGCTTGTAGAATGATTCAGAATGGTACATTAGCTGGCAAACAGGGTCTGCCTAGTAGATTCCAATTGAAGGAAATGACAGGTTGCTCGGAGGTGGGACCGAATAGACAGCCGGATATGACTCTGACGAACTTCCTTCCTGCGGTAAAGGAACGGGTAGATTGCCCCCATGTTCATCAGAGTATGTGTTTATGAAAAGAATTTGAACGGTGTCATTCTCATTCTCTTCGGTAACTATATCATCTGAAGATGGACCTTCCGAAGACAAGACAGGGTCGACTGCCACCTCGACCTTTTGACTTTCGTCTGGTGTGGATTCAGAAGGTTCATCTTCAATGATAAATGCTTTGATCGACCACAATGGCGTGTCAGTCAGATTTTCAACTAGTGATGGACTCGGCAAGAGTTTCTAGTATCCAACAGAAAGCCGTAGTAGTGAAGCATGACGGTTATCCAAGACTCTTTTAGCTTCATCTAGGAAGGGACAACGGTGGACTACATGATCACCTTCACATAGTTTGCAAGGAAATTTACACTTCCTTTTCTGTCCAGAGACTTCGCTTTTACTAGTTGACGGTGTACTTTCAACATGATCGTCAGATGTTGATGACACTGGATTGTGCAACCGAGGAGACTAGTCCCTTAAGATCCGAGGGATGCAAGGACAATATCGATGATGGTGGTCTCCTTTGCAGATGACACATGGATATTTAGGCTTGGACGATGTAGTGTGTGGATTTTCACTAGATGATGCATGGTTGTCCCTTTTTTCCTTTGGCTCCTTCTTCTTCTTCTCCTTCTCCTTCCCTTTCTTCTTCTTCTCAGTTACTTGGTTTTTAGCTTTACCAGCTTCACCAAGTGAAGAGGAAGGAGGGGAGGGAGAAACAAGAGAAGCAGAAGGTTGGTGGGTAACTCTAGTATCATCTAGTTGCTGACTTGATTTTTCAGGAATCACGGTGTTTTGAATGACAGAGGTCGAGAAGAGCCATATTGGTAAGCTGATTGTCAATCTTGGAAGGGACAATGTGGCCATATGAGGTGCACCAACATCTCCCCAAGAGGATAAAGGACTAAGATTTCCTCCAAGGGGAAATCCTTGGTTGGTGGACTCCATTTTTCTCAACCTAAGACCAACGCAGGAATAGTGATATTATTCCGATTAAAATAAATTTTAGACGCTTTGACACAACTTGCTTTTTCAATTTCTAAGAGTCAAGAAAAAGCAAAAGATTACTCTAGTCGCCTTCAATTTTCAATGAGCCTGAAGTGACAAGTGCTAAGATGAACCTTTTCCTTTAAGGAGTCTGAAAAGGAATGAAAGGGACTACTCTGGAAATCTAGATAGAGGGATTACCAAACCAATCACAAAAATGCAGAATACTTTTTACGGTATGACAGTCAATCTTCCGAAATGCTATGTTCAGTGCATTAGGATCGATAGGGTGGCAGACACGGCTTCCTAAGGATAAAGGATATATAGCCTATTGTGGTATCCCAATATATACTTGATGGTACGTGGGAACACAAGTCCGTACTAGCACTTATCATCTCAAAGAGGAGGAATCACCCAACCAACAATGAAAGTGATAGTTACCAAGATTTACAATGCCAGAATACGTCTCTGGCCTAGACTTTTAAATGTTGTGCGTTAGGTTCCAAAGCTTTTTTATGTTCATTGAATTTATTTTACAGTTGATATTTCTTAAGAAATTTTCCTTTTAGGTTCACCGCGTGATGTAGATATACAATTCCTAAAATGCAATATAGGATGATAAACAATTGTTCAATCTTCTTTTTGCAATGAAAATCCTAGCTACTAAGGAAAGAGAAATGATATTCTTTCAACATAGAGCAGAGAGAACACTAGATGCACTGTCCTAAATCAAACCAACAAGCAGTCTAAATGCAAATGCACATGCATGTATTTGTTTTTTTCTTTCTTAATGTGTGAATGACAAAAAGAATGCTGAGTACAAATCTAAATTATCTTTTCAAAGCGACAGTACTAACAAATTTCTCTTCAAAAACGAAAGGAAGATAATGACGACACTTTGTGATTTTGAATTGAACACTGCTTTTGACACTTGAAAAACTACTAATTCAAATCAAATACAAGAGTAACAGTATAATCGACCATCAAGAACAATAGGGTTCTTTTCTTTGATTGAAAACGACACTTGAGACACTTCCAAATCAAAAGATAATAGTTCGATTACGCTACTTATTTGTAAAAGAGAACTGTAAATGGCGCACAATACATAAAAACATTCATAGTTATTTACATGATGGAGGCAGAATAATGGAAAGGAAGGGAGTTTCCACAATGGTATATTGATCATAGACAACAAAATTCTTGAATAACGCTGAAGAGAGTGAAGAAAAACCAAAATCTGAAGGCAAAATTAGCCTTTTCTGATCATCGCACCTATAACACAGGGAAACAGGGATGCATCTCACCTACTGCATGCAGGAGGTGTGATGCATCTAGATTTCCTTGAAGAGAGGGTGTGATGGTATAGGGATGAGACTTTACTTGGTCTTTGGTCACAGTTTGCAGCTCAGTTCAGGGATTTAAGCTGAGCAAATGATAGTCAGTAAATAGAAATCACAGGGGATGATCTAAAGAGGTTACTAGAGCCACCACCAGGGCAATTAGGATGTTTGCAAATCGATTTTTTAGTTTATAAATAAAACCCAGAGATAGACTAAAGCAGCATTGACTTTGCACTTGCATAGCAAATGCAGTTCGAAGGCTAGCTGGCTTAACTTCAGGCTTCGTCTGTAGTTTATAAAGCAAACAAATATAGAGAAGAAAACAAGCTATTCGCTCCCCAGTGGAGTCGCAATTTTTTTATCGGGAAATCTAGTGTCCACTCGGAGCTGCTAGTCCCACTAAGACGGGTAGCTATCTTAGAAACAAACAAAGTAAAACTACTTTCACTTTCCTTTATGAGAAGTAGATAAGAGGGGAACAAAGGATACCAACCTCAGTCTTGCGCTTGGTTCCTTGCTTGGTTCCTCCCCCTTCTGACAGATCTTTGCCACTCCTTCCTCGCTTCAGAGAGCACCTATAGAGTCAAAGCAGAATAACACTATCAAAGTACAGAGATCTACAATCATAAACAATATAGGACTAGATATATATTGACCACACAAATGCGTATATCATCAAACATACAAGAATGTGGAGGAAAACTCGAATAGCTTTATTAATAGAAAGA
>APFE030312293.1:75802-112366 GCA_000404065.3 Pinus taeda
TCTGATAGTTCTTGGTTCCACTTGGAGATTTCATGATCTCTTACTCATCCCTGGGTGAATTCAGAGAGGTAAGTGTCACAGGAGAAGTTTCTGGAAGATTCCATGATCATCCACTTTGCAAAATGTCTCTGCCATTTGTCTACTCTTGCTCATCGCACCCTACAGAAGGGCTTTCTAGTATGCATCGCACTTTTTGCACTGAGCAGGTGAGATGCATCGCACCCTTAGCACTGAGCAGTCAGTATGGTCCAGTTTTGACTAGTTCTGAGTAGTTTTCCATGGAGAACTTCTGGGAGATGATGTAATCAACTGACCTTGTTCCTTTAGGGTGTGAAGCAACACTTTTAGGGACTTAGAAGCCCTTGGTTTATGGACATATATGATTGGGGTTGCAGTGCCCAAAAATGTCTATAACAAAGGGGGACACCCTGCGATACGCGATTAGTGTTTTAGCGCTAATCACGTATCAGAAACCACCTCCGTTTCTTGATTTGGCCTCCAGTTTTGCTAGTTTGCGCTAGTGTGTGTTACCATGGGCCAATGGTCTATGCGCTCCACTGAGGGTCTTCGTCGCTCCACTCTAGCCATAACTGCAACTGTTATGAGGATTCCTTCTGATAGATTTGATTTTTCTAGGACTTGAATCTTTTAGCATAAATTGAAACAATCATGAAAACTTAGAGAGTTTTCTAGGATCCAATTCGCATCATTGGATTTATGAAATGGTATTTCTAATTCTCTTAATGCTTTAACATCTACAAGAGAAGATATGACATTTTGGCATCATAGGCTTGGGCACATGAGTGAGAAGGGGATGTAGATTCTTCACTCAAGAAATTTGTTGCCAAGTTTGAAGCATGTTGATTTAAAATTCAGTGAAAATTGTGTTTATGGAAAACAAAAAAGAGTCAGATTCCTCAGAGTTGGGAAAGAAAAGAAAAGTGAAAAATTTGAGCTTATGCATACAAATGTATGGGGATCTAATCAGGTATCATCTCTCGTTGGCTCTCGTTATTATGTTACTTTTATTAATGATGCAACCAGAAAAACCTATATTTATTGTATTCGAAATAGATTTGATGTATTTGATACTTTCAAGAAATGGAAATATTTGTGTGAAAATGAGACAGGAAAAAGGTTGAAGTGTCCCAGATCAGACAATGGAGGTGAATATTGCAGCGAAGAGTTTATAGGTACTGTTTAGAGAATGGAATTCACAGAGAGAAGACAGTTCGAGGAACACCACAAGAAAATGGTGTGTCAGAAAGGATGAACAGGACAATCATGGAGCATGCAAGGTGCATGGGATTGCATGCAAGATTGCCTTTACAATTTTGGGAATATGCTATAGATACTACTGTTTATCTAATAAACAGAGGCCCTTCAAGTTCCTTGGATGGTGGTATTCCAGAGGAGGCATGGACAGGTAAAAAGGTAGACTACTCATTTTTAAAGACTTTTGGTTGTAAAGCCTTTGTCTACATTAATAAATAAAATAGAACAAAGCTTGATGCAAAATCAAAGAAATGTACCTTTATTAGATATGGTGTTAATGATTTTGGCTATCGCTTTTATGATTATGAAAACACAAAATCATTAGGAGCAGAGATGTAAAAGGTTTTGTATAAGGATTAGATGCAAGAAAAGGAACATGAAAAAGAAAACAGAGAATACACAATTCTTGAACAGAAAAAGTGAAGGTGCCTGAAAATCATAATGATCAATAGCCAAAACAACAACAACAACCACAACAACAACAAGCACCTTGAATGCATGAAAGTAGTGTTAGAAGATATACTAGGATAAGTAGATCCCCTGAACGATACTCTCCTTCATTATATTATGTATTTTTGACTGATTCTGGTGAACCAGAATGTTATGAAGAAGTAGTGCAAGTAGAAACCAGGAAAAAGTGGGAGCAAGCCTTGAAAGAAGAGATGGAATCCCTAGCACATAAATAGACTTGGGACTTAGTCAGGTTGCCTGTAGGTAAAACAACATTGAAATATAAATGGGTTTACAGGTTGAAGGAAGAAGATGGAGATAGAAAAAGGTATAAAGATAGATTTGTGGTGAAGGGGTTTGCACAGAAAAAGGGTATATACTTTGATGAGATATTTTATCATGTTGTTAAAATGACTTCAATCTTAAATCTAGTAGTGGTTGAAAATTTGCATCTTGAGCAGTTAGATGTAAAGACAACCTTTCTCCATGGGGATTTGGAGGAAGAGATATATATGCAGCAACCATAAGGATATGAGGTAAAAGGGAAGGAGAAACTAGTGTGCAGGCTGAAGAAGAGCTTATATGACTTAAAACAAGCTCCAAGGCAGTGGTATTTAAAATTTGACAGGTTTATGTCTGAATAAGGTTATACTAGATGTCACTCTGATCATTGTGTTTATCTCAAAAGGAAAAGTGATGGCAGTTATATTATATTGTTATTGTATGTAGATGACATGCTTGTTGCAGGTTCTAACATGCAGGAAATAAATGTGCTCAAAAGAAAATTGGCAAACTCATTTGCAATGAAGGATTTGGGTGCTGCAAAACAAATCCTTGGTATGAGAATAACTAGAGATAAGAAGAATAAAAAATTAACATTGTCTCAGAGTGAGTACATAGAAAAGGTGTTGAAAAGATTTAATATGTAGAATGAAAAACCAGTTAGTATACCTTTGGCTAGCCATTTCAAACTAAGTAAGGAGGTGCGTCCCAAGACTCGGGAAGAAATGGATTATATGTCTAAAGTTCCATACGCATCAGTAGCTGGAAGCTTAATGTATGGAATGGTCTGCACAAGGCCTGATATTGCACATGCAGTGGGAGTTGTAAGAAGGTATATGAATAATCCAGGAAAAGAACATCGCATGGTGGTGAAGTGGATTCTCAGGTATTTGAGAGGTAGCACAAATCAAGCATTATGCTTTTGTGGTTCAAACATTTCTTTACAAGGATATGTTGATGTAGATATGGTGGGTGATAGAGATATCAGGAGGAGCACCACAAGGTATGTGTTTACTGTAGGTGGAACAACTGTTGGTTGGGTTTCAAAACTGCAAAGTGTTGTTGCACTCTCAACAACGGAAGCAGAGTATTTTGCTGCTACAAAGGCTAGTAAAGAAATGATTTGGTTACAAAGGTTTCTGGATGAATTGGGTAAGAAGCAAGAGTTGGGCAGGTTATACAAGGATAACTAGAGTGACATACATCTTGTAAAGAACTCTACATTTCATTCAAAGACTAAACATATACAACTCAAGTACCATTTCATATGGTTAGTGTTGGAAGATGGATAGTTGAAGCTGGAAAAGATACACACTAGCAAGAATCCTACATATATGTTAACAAAAGTTGTAACTAGGGAGAAACTGAGATATTGCTCGATTTCAATTGGTCTTCAAGTATGATGATAAAGATGAGAAACATCTAGGCCCAAAGTGGAGTCATTGTCCAGCAAATGAAGCAGTGGTGGAGCTGCTATAATCAGTCTCCAAGTGGGAGATTGTTGGGTGTGGAGCTTGATTATCTTCTTTATTAAGAGGTATCACCACATTGGAGCCCAGCTTGTAAGGTGGTGGCAATGCCGCCTGTAATATTTGTGCTATAATTTCGTAGTCAATCTGGGTCGTTCATTAGGCGGAGATCTGACAGTAGAAGTTACGTTTAATTTAGGGTTTTTTGTTTCCCTAGAAGGAAACCCCTCACTATATATGATGGAATTGTATTGCATTTATGTAGATCTATATTCTGAGTGAGAAAGAGAGAGGAGATTGTGTGAAAGAGAAGAGGGAATTACAATGGATTTGTTGTAGGTTGTATCTCTTCATTTTGCTGGATAATATAAAAGGGAGGATTGGTTGTTTCTTCGTGGACGTAGCCCAAATTGGGTGAACCACATATATCTGTGCCTCTCTTGTTTTATGTGTTTTGTCTGTTTATATTTTTGCAATATATTTTATGTGTTCCACTGCTTTGTAATATATGATTTTCTAACACAAGGTGGAACATCCTTTACTGACAAATTCTCTTGAAGAACATGCCCAAGTTGGGGGGAGAACAATCATTCATGGAGTAACCATGATAGTTCTCGGTGGCAGGGTTTTGGAAGTCAGGGAAGATGGGAACATAGATAAGGAGGCAATGACAAAGAAAGTGGTCATCCACGATATGATCAAGATATATTGGAACAAGGTTATTCCTTTTTTTGTTTTTTTTTGTATGTGTGTATAGAAAGGGATTTTGTTGCAGGCATGGAATATAATTTTCTAGCATTACTTTTAAAACTTATTATTATATATATTTTGATACATCTTTCATCATCTGTATATTTTGATTGTAGATTTGAAATTGACTACATTTTCGTTTATGGAATAGTATTTAATAAGTATTTATCCCATATTTGATTTTCTGTATATCAGGGCTCTCTCTATTTGTTATGTTATTTTTCCATTTGGTGGATAAGTTGCCTATATGCTTGATTGATTATTCTCTCCATGTTTACGCAAACTTTGTTTATGGATGGAGACATTCTCGGGATGGAGGGGTTGTATTCTATTGTAAGTACTATGAAATAATAAAGAATTTAGAGGTAGGTTGTATCATGCATTATTATAGTGTCTATAAGCACTAGTGCATCACATAGAGATGAACATGGAATAATGAACTCAAAATTTGCTATGTCTATGTATATTAGATGGAGAGGGAGAGAAGGGAGGGAGAGGGGGAAAGAACATAAATTAGAGTAGAATATAAATATTTTATTATACTTGCTGTGACGTAGAGTGACCTATGTGACAAACATGTCTACATGTAAGAATTTCCATATGACTAAACAATAACAAAAGAAATAAACAAAAGCGATAAGTGTGGGGCAAAGTAAAGGTGTGGTCTAAGATCATAGTACAAAGGAATATTGGCCTCATCTGGACATTGCCTCCTTTGGTGCATCATGACATTTTTGAATTTTTTATTGTTGATCTTTGGATCTTGTCTCTAGTTTGGACCATTTTTAAAATCATAGTCAATGTTTCTCTTACTATCTCCCCTAGAAAATCTGGCTTCTAGTTGCTAATTTGGGGGAAATTTTACCATTTAGGGTGGACATTTAATGTGGGTTGTATGTTTTGGAGGGCTAGATATTTTTTAAGAACTATTTATTTATTATGGTTTTAAATCCCTTAAGAAATAATTTATTCCACCTTCTTGTGCACTTAAGTTAAGAATAAGGGAGTTGGTACTTTTCCAACACCATTATATTGATACCTCTCCTCTTATGTGGATTTATGAATGGTGGTTGCTATTAACTTCCAAATACAATAGGGGTTGGTAACCTCATAGGACTCCATAGTAATGGATCACATGATTCCTTGGGAAATACACCTCAGTGGAAAGGGTTAGAGCAGTTGATTTATGGCTTGGGGGCTTATATCTATTGTTTCTAAAGAAAACATTGCAAAAATATGTTCGAGCCTTCCAAAACCTTTCAAAGTTTGGCTTGTTTTGCAATGTCAATTCTTTAATGATTAGGATTGTTATATGTAAAATGTTGTTAAAACTAGGCTTTGTCTTTAAAGACACATTAATTAGATTTAAATGGAGTTTTTTTTTTTTTTTTTTTGGGAGAAAAGTGAATGTATTAGAGTGTTTATTGAGTGGAAATATCTACCATGCTTGTGAATAGGTAATATTTTTGATGATGTTGAAGTTGTTGGAAAGAGTGTTGTCAACTTATTTTGTTGTGGTTATAGAGCTCGTCTCTCATAAGTATATACTTCTCCCATAATCTGTATGTTTCACTTGAAGTGAGAAATAATAATTGGAGGTCACAAATTTACATTTGCATTTTGTTATTATCTGACATATTTTTTGGTCACAGGTTTGGAGAGCAGGCTGGCAAGTTAACAAATGAGGGGCTTGGAGCTGTACGACATAAGATTGGTACATCTTGGACCATTAATAAACTTATAAAGTCTCTATATCCAAAAAATTTAGTGAAGGCCACAACCTTGGTAAAGTCCGCAACAAAAGAAGCAGCAAAAGCTACTAAAAAAGAGAGAAACTCAAAATAGGTTGGAGAAATGTTGTCCTTATTTAGTATGGATTTTCTTTGTTGTACCATAGAAACAAAATTATCATAAATGTTTATTGACGCAAAACTCATCTTTCTATAAATAATGATGAATCATAACTTCTCATAACTTTCACTCTAATGGCATTGCATGAACCTCAAATTTTAACAGTGTATTGGAATTTCTCGTTTCCTGTTCCTGCTCAGATGATGGTAGGGAAAAATGAGGTAATCTCGGGGCACTCTCTTATCTGCTGAGTTATCTCTCGTCCTCGTCCCCCAGTGACCACAATATGAACGAAGAAGAAAACAAGTATAATATCTCATGTACGATCCCGAAGATGTTGAGAAATCTATGCGTTGGAGAAATCAGTAATTAAAACTCACTTATTCATCATGGAGGACTGGAAATCACAATCCGTTTAGTCAATGAAACACTTCCCTTGAATATGGGAGTTACCCAAATTGAGGAAAACTTTTCTTCCTATATTGTGGATGTTTTCCAGATGATTTTACAACTTTTGGGTAATGTTTCCCTTGATGGAGATGAGCATCAATCGACTATATGGAAAAAATTATTCCCCCGGTCTATTTTCAGGGTTCGCCTACTTTCAGAACCCCAAAATACATGATACTTTATGTATGGTTATCTACACATGATGCAAGGACAACCATGGGAATTTTAAGGAATTGTGTGGCAATTTTGGGTCACCAATATTCACAGGTCTATTGCAAAAATCACAAATGGGTAACTAATTTCAATTTCTAAGCTAGAGGATTTTCTTATTTAATTTTTCAAAAATAAATAATTTATATAATATAATTATATTTTAACATGATATTTATGATTATTCGTTATGATACTGTAGCATATCCATGCAAATTATTTACTTAGACACACCTATTATTTTAGTGGATTTGTGCATATTTAGGAATATTGTCTATAGGATTTTTTGTTAGAGTAATATTGTAGGTTAATAATGACACAACTTCAAACATTTAGCCCGATGTAATCAAAAATATTTTTATGCCATGTACAATCCTTTTGCATATATAGCTTGTAAATGGGTTTGAGGTCAATCTCAAACTCGTGATAAAGGTTGTTGTAATGGATCATAATCCATAGCCCTATAATCTTGGAGAGTCCTTTATATATAATTTTGTATCATTTTTGAGAAAACAAATTTTATATAGCCCTAAGATACACTAATGTTCAACCCCGATTATGCATCCCATTATGTTTATTGGCAAATCTTTTGTCCAATTTTGACAATTATTTTTCATATAGAAACTAATAAAGGACATCCCATATAGTCTTGAATGGTCCTTTATATCTACATTGGTGTCAACTTGGGGAATTTTTTTTTATATAACCTTAAGATACACTAATGATATAACTAGGCTCAGGCTATATGTCCCATTATATTTATTCATGAATCTTGTGTCCAATTTTAATTTCTGAGAGAGCAAGAAGACTTGCAAAATAATATAACTCATCGAAAGACTATTCAAATTGGACAGTGCCTATGAGAAGAAAAGGTTGACCTATAGATGTAATGTGAAGAATAAGTTGATACTAACAAATTTAACTACTGAAAACCACCAAGGATGTAATTTTTATTTTAACAATAATTTACCAAAACTAAATGTCAAAAAATAATTTCGAAAAAGAAAAATAAAAAAATGTCCAAAACTGAAGACAACAATAGGTTCTCGACATGATGATGTCTTATTGAATTTTAATAGTTCATTTTACAATAGGAGAAAAAAGGAACATAGAAGAAAGCACTAATTTACAAAAAGGGTAAAACTGATGAAATATGACTACAAACATATAACAAATGCAATCCTAAAATAAAAGACAAGTAAGTCAACTCTCCATATGAAAAATGCCAAACTTATATCTTGCCAAGTTAATGGTTATGATAAAACCAAAAAGGCAACTTCATTTGTCTTGACAAAAATGACCATTGTTTTCTTAGCCAAACTTATGCAAGTGAAACCATTTAAATCTCATTCCTCCCCATCACAATAGATTCTCAGTAAGCTCTCAAGTCTATGGAAGTCATCTTTCTTGGGATAAAAAAACTTGAAATCTACATAAACAACATTTTTGAACATGATAATAGTGATCAAATAATACTCGGTAGATAATAATCATAATGAAAAAAGAACATGCACACTGAAAATCCAAATTTCAAACCAATTGTTGTTTCATGAACAACGATTTTTTCACAAATATAACTGACAAAATACTGTCAAAGTTACCAAATAAACACCACCATAAGACATTTAATGAAAGAAACTTAGCCTCATTTTGCTTTTGATTTTGAGATAGCGAGTCTCAAGGGAAAAATGGACACACATAGTTAGTAATAGAATCATTGATAAATTGAAGATGGAAGGATAGGGACATGGTTCTCAGCTTCCCTTCTTCCATATCACCAACTGTTTTTGTGTCCCAAATTATAAACAAAGATGGAAGACAAATGGAAAAATGGGATGGGTTTGGTACAAATCTATAGATTTGGTGCTAGAGAGAGTCTGAATCTTCATATCTACAATCTAACACACTCATTCATGTCTTCTAAATGAATGAGATTTTGGGAATGTAAATATTCCATTAACTGGTTGGAGAACCAACGAATATCCAATCCCCTAATCCATAGATCATTTTGATTGTGCACCTTTTGTTCATTACCAACTCACCAAGCCAGGTGGTATCCAACTAAGGGATATGTTATCATCAAAGTGTTGATAGTGATGGGCTTGCCAACATTCAAAGGGCTCTCCCTGATATGTGGTCCCAATTAGACCTCACATCGTCTGGGATAGGAGCCCCATCCGGAATACAACTTGTTTGTCGTTTTCTTAAAGTTTTTCCTTGGCTCTAATTATCAACAGGAGAGAGGAATGCATATGTGCCTTCAAAAACCAAGTGAGTGTGCCTGGTGAGTGTTTGGTTGTAGGTGTGTCAATGTTCTTCTACTTCAGATAGGAAATGAAAGTGAGCCTCTCGGAGAGAGGTAGTAGTACCACTCTTGCAGAGACACACAAAAACATGAGACATCCATCTACATCCAACGGAATAGTCCACAAAGATGCAATGGCCATTGCAACCATTACAACACATTCTCAATATGATAAGCACTAAAATAACTAAAATAGTTCAACTACTTTAGTACAGGTGAAAAGAAACATGAAATATAAACATTCACAGAACAATCTTACAATATTCACAATCCATACACGAAGAATGTACATGCCATAAGGCTTCATATATTAAGTAATATTCCCAAGACACATGTATACAATGAACACCACTAGCTTCAATAGTGGAGCATTGGAGCCACTACTTTCTCCCCAAAAGAACTAGCTTGTCTCTCTGATGCCTTGTGGGAGGAGCCAATGTGAAAAGTCATTTTCTTGTACAATGAGGGAGTATATATAACCAATGGGGTGATCCTTCACCCCCCTTGTGAATCTTTGGCTACCCTCAAGAGCGTTTTAATTCTTGATGAATTTTTGACTTTTACATGGCTCTTCATATTTTGTACATGTCCTTTGGATTTCCACTTTACAATACATTTTTGAATAATAATTTACATAATCCAAGAAATTATGTGGGATATGATTACTCATGACATGACACTAATGACACATACCACTTGATGACATGGCAATGTCAAGTAATTCTTGCTACTTCTTGCTATGTGTCTTCTTGAGAATGATATTCTATCCACCTTCAACTGGCTTAGAGATGAGGAGTCTTCAGTGTTATCGGGTCTTGAGCTGCGATCACAAACTAATGTCCCTTTACATTCTCCTGATTGATCAACTTGCATATTCAACTAAAGAGGTGTCTTCCATCATGTTCTCCTTCACCATCTCCTTCTTCACCATCCCATCATAGCATGATAGAGTTCCTGCATTTGCAATTCACTCATGACAAGATGATATCAATACGATAAACCCCTAGTCTAATATGTTGCATGATGATTCGTTGACTAAGCCGAAACTAGGTGGAAGGCTAAGGGAGAGGCTCAATGACTACACAATTGTACAACTCAGGTAGTCAAGGGTCAGGTATGAGCCTTAAGAGTGTACAATGCACAGTTCAGGATGGATTGGACTTGATGATTATGCAGTTGGGTAGCTGAGGGAGCCAGGTTGATGGCTTGATGATTGAAGTTGCCCACTACATAGTTCTAGAAGGACAAGGAGGCCAAGTGACTGTGCAATTGCATAGTTCAAGAGCTCAAGGGTTGGGTTTGAGGATTGAGACTACGCAATGAACATTTCAAGCCTAGATGGAGAGATGGATTGTGCAATTTTATAGCTTAGGGGCTGGGCTTGAGCAATGAGACTATGCAGTGCACAGCCTTGGGAGGCAGGAACTGCGCATTACGTAGTGCCAAGAGGCAGGGTTTCTACTTGAGGGTTGAGACTACACAATGCACAGTTCAGGAGGGTTGGATGAGGCCAAGTGTGGGATCCCTGAAGTTGATGTGAACAGTGATAAGAATTGATTGTGATCACACACTTAGAACACTTGATGACATAACATAGATAATATAGAACACATGAACAAAAAACTTACCTAAGTGGGACAACTTTGTGACGACAAGTGTGACACCAAAGATACACTTTGTGATGACCGTGTCGACACTTTTGCAACATTGCTTAAAACTTTGGAAATGAGGGTGAAAAATGTTTACATGGTAAGACCAACTCATTTATGCAAATATTACCCCTTGAAACCACCAAAACTAGCTTCCATGTGATGTGCAACACTTGACATGCAAAAAGATGACACTTTGATTTTATTGCAAATGGGACAAAAACACTTAGAGAAAAAATATGTAACAAGTCTTAATGCTTGCGAAGAAAGTATGCAAGTTCAATGTAGGCTCTAAAATTTGGGTGTAGGGCAAAATTTTGGAGGGTGTTGTGGTAGCGACAACACTTGGCAACACACTAGTAGAATTCCAGATTCTCTATCTACGTTGATTGTTTTGTGTAGGGTCTAGTTTGTAACAACCTTGGTCAAAAATCCATGTAAAAATATATAAGACCACGGTCATGGGACACATATTCCAAGCTCAATGGTGGGAAAAACATCCTGGTGGGTTTTCATTCGGTTTATTATGGCTAAGGAAATTGACAAAGGCAATGGCAAAGGCTTTGGAAATGTAAGAGGCATTTATTTGGAATTTTATTTATGAAAATAATGGGAATTAGGAGAAAATGAAGGTGAAGGGTCACAGGTTTCATGTGAGGAGGAAATTTAATGAAAATATTGGAAAATTAAGAAAATAGAGGCCTCATTGATAAAATGGCTTATGAGGATTAGTTGGAAAGTTTTTGACAGGTTTTTGGTGGAGCTCTCTTCTATTCTCTCTCTCTATCATACTCTAGGACACTTAGAGTTTCTTGGAGAACTCTTGGAGGAGTGTGGCATACTTGGAATTTGGAGAAAGAAGGAAAAGGGAAGCAATCTCGAGAAAGGAAGAGCAAGATCAATGACTACAATTGGATTTATTTGTAGGTATCGAGTTGCATGCATGGTTTCCTTGCTAGTTTTGGAATGCATGGCACATGCATGTGGTTTATTGGTTATGATCTGTCATTGTTATGGAGGATCGCCTCGATTGACAATGGTTTTTCCTAGCCTTTTCATTTCTTGGATAGCCATGGTGTTGTGGGTTTTATTTTTTTTTCTAGTTGGTTTTCTTGTGGCTTTGGCTGTGGGTTGCGTTATTAGTTCGTGGAAGCCTCAGTTGGACAAACGCTCTGGAAGCCCTATAACAACTTAGGTTGAGTTACTAGTCCTAGAAACCTTTGTTTGAAAAATGCTCTGGAAGCCCTGTAACAACTTAGGTTGAGTTACTAGTCCTAGAAGCCTTGGTTGGACAAACACTCTGAAAGCCCTTAGTGGGTTGAGTTACTAGTCCCGAAAGCCTTGGTTGGACAAATTATATGGAAGCCCTTGATGGGTTTAGTTACTTGTCTTGGAAGCCTTGGTTGGACAAATGCTCTGGAAGCCCAACGACAACTATGGGTTGAGTTACTAGTCCTGGAAGTCAGGTTGGAACAAACACTATGGAGCCTTAGACAACTTATGTAGAGACCATTCTAGTGATGGTTAGTGATCTCCGACCGTGAGGTGGAATCACTGGTTGAGGGTTGAGGTGGTTTTGCCTCTAGAAGCCCTGGTTCAGTTTTGATGGATTTTCTTCATGATATCCCACTTTCATGCTTGGAATATGGCATGGGGGTGACTGGATGAAGAGAGATTTGGCTCAGCCATGTCTATGTTTTGGTGGTACATGGAAGTCCTAGACCTAGTTGCATTTTGCATATGTTAATAAGATAGATTTTCCTCTTGTAATTGATGGGTAAGTGTACTTGTTATTATGTGATATTAATGGTTGTTTTATCATTGTTATGTTGCTGGTTGTATCATGGTTATGAGCATGTTCTATGAGAGTGATGATGTATGGATCTAATCATGCTTTTACTTGTAAATGAATGAACAATGTACCTTTGTCCTTATAGATGAAATTGTAGATAATGTGTTAAGGCATCAATTCTACTTAGCAATTATCAGATAAGTATGGGACCCCTATGCTCAGTTATGATGTTAAGACCTATAGATTTCATATTTGTGATATGTTTTACGAAATGCCTGTCATGGCTAGTAAGGGTCCAGTCTAGTCCTTGTTGATGTTTTTGCAAATGTATCTTTATTCCGCTGTGAAATTTAGTTTCTGAAGGTGTCATTGAGTTTTGGGAAGTGACGAGGGCTATGGGCCTTAAAAAGTGGCACAAATCCTGGAGTCGCAGACCCAAAACTGGGGAAAACGTCCCTAGGTGCTAGCTTTGCCTTGCCATGGGAGCATCGAGAGCCTCCCAGATGCACCCTTGTCCATATCAAGGGAGTGTCCCGGGGTTTGATGCACTAAAACTTCAGTTGGTCTCAGGGGCTCGTTATCTGATCGTTTCAGATGGATCTTGGGAGTTTTGTTATTGATGTAGAAGGTCTGTGTGTTATGTTCTGCTGGTTCCACTTACTTAAATAACACATAGGGAGTCGAATCATATCATAGTAACTTCTGATCAGATGTTTACCCTGGTTGGTCGGTTACTTGGGTAGATGTGGGAGGAGGGTGATACATAGTTCCTTGGGGAGTATTGATTCATTGTGCATATCACTTTGGTTTCCCCACTTATGCTGTGAATAAACATAGTACCCTCTATTCCTTCTCGGTTGAACACAAACATAAGAGCAACAATATCGTAATGTTTCGAATTAGGAAAGGGTAGTATAGTTTGAGAGCTTTAGATTTTCAGAGTATAGTTCTTCATCTTTGGTGTTGCTCAACTACAAGCAAGCCTGAACAGTATCCCGATAGAGTCGCTACAGGAACATAAAAATTTATCTGCTGCTAGTGAGCCTGGACAGTAACCCGATTGGGTTGCTTGCTCCACCTCTTTATGTAGGAAGCCTTTCTCTTCTTTCGGCTTTATTTATATTTATATAAGACTGTGCATAGGAAGTTATTCATTTCATGGGCAGAGGAGGGATACCGACTTATTGAGAGCAGGAGAGGTTGTTCCTTCAAAGAATCATATAAATACCTCTAATTTAGGTTTGCTCGTTTATATTTTTCCCTTTTTCCTCTTCTACTTGATTGGATAAGTGTGAAAACACTGAAACATAAAGAACCGAGTATGGGTGTAAATTTTCCAGAATAGACACAGGTATCATGATTCAACACAAAACTCTCCTTATGGAAGGATCGTATTTTCCATTAGAACATCAATGACCAAAATATGTAACCAAAACAAAGAAGGAGGACCAAAGGTTAGCCAAATGTTGTGGTGTCACAAGACTCTTTTCAACTCAACTAGACACAAATAAGCCAAAAAAAACCATTCACACATGACTCTTATTTACATGAATGAGAACAAAACACAAAATCAAACAAACAAAGAATGAAGAAAATAAATTATGCACATAGGGTAGGGCACAATCCTAGACTATCATTGAAAATATTGTTTTAAATCTTGGCTATTAATCAAAAGAGAGTCAATCTTCCCATCTAAATATTGAAGACAACATGTGTATTGGACAAGATTCTCATTCACAGTGAATGGTATGATCCATAGGGATTGTAACTTAGTATGTTTTCCTTTGTCCTCATGGGCTTTGTCCCACTTCAAGAATAGGCCACCCACACTGAATTCATTTTTCCCTACAAACTTCTTGTCGAACCAACTCTTGATATGACTCTCGTGAAGAGAGAATTTTTCTTTTGATTTTTGTCTTTCTTCTTGGATATTTTAGAGGGTGCCTATTCTACTCTGAACCAATAACCATTGCTTACCATGGGATTCTTGTGAAAGTTTAAGGGCAGGAAAATAGATGTTCGGGGGTAGGATGGATTATTTTCCATACACCATGAAGTAGGGAGACATATTTAGAGAAGGTTTTGGCGTGAATCGTTCAACCCATAGAGAATTCACCAAAGTGGAGTGCCAGTTCCTTTGTTCAGAGAAAAAATCTTCTTAAGGATGCAAATGAGGTTCTTATTGGTAGAATCAACAAGACCATTTCCCTGTAGATAGTAATTAGAAGAATGTTTCAATACAATAAAAATTTCCAATGAAAAATCATATCATAAAAGACTGTTTCATTGTAAAAAACAATTGAAGTCAGAATTCCAAACCTGTAGATGATATTCTGCTTGAGGTAATTGATGATTTCATGATCATTCACTTTCTTGAGTCAAACCACTTCTGTCTATCGTGTGAAGTAATATGTGGCAGTGAGAATATAGTAGTGCTTCTTTGATGAGTGAAGAAAAATCTCACTGATGACATCTAGACCCCATTGTTGAAATGGTTCTTCCACAACGATAGGATGCAACAAGGCAACTGAATTCTTTCCTTGGTTGAAAAACTTCTGACATAACAAGAACTTGCAGGCATATGCATGAGAATCTCTGAATAATGTGGGCCAAAAAAAATCAGCCTGCATAACTTTATGTGCTGTAGTGTCACCCGTGAAGTGTCCTCTATTTCATCCATCATGGAGATCACGTAGAACTTTCATTGAATCATGTGCTTCCAAGCATCTGAGCAATACTCCGTTATGGTGCTTTCCGAAAAGCAACCCATGTACCAATTCGTAATATAATGCTTTCAATATAAATTCCCTCTTTTGTCATGCAGATAAGTGAGAGGGAAAAGTGCCACGCTCAAGTTACTGGCGCACATTTGTGTACCAAGATTTTGAGATAGTAGTGGGGGCGGATTGCTCAACATTGTACATATCAATTTCCTGCTCCAACTTGGATGGATCACCTTTTGTATCGTTCATTGCTTCTTCTACTAACTGACATGGACCATGGCCCTTAATAATATGAACTGGTTTTAATTCTATATCATACTCTTGTAAATTGTCCATCCAGTTCGCTCTTCTCTCACCCAGCTCTTGTTGGACAAACAATGATCTGACTGTTGGGTGCAGAACAAAGATAATACAATAAATTTTCAAAAGATAGGGCCAGAAGTGCTTCACCACATTATAAAATACATACACATGTTTATCAATGGTAGGATAGTTAAGTTCAGGTCCTTGTAGGCTAGTACTCATAAAATACATGGGCCACTCATTATTCTAATCATCCTTTTGTGTAAGCACGACGATAAGAGAAGTATTAGAAGAAAATGTGTAGAGCATGAAATATTTGTTGAAATATGGAATGTATAAGGCTGGTACTTCTATGATATCTTACTTAATATAGGAAAATGCATCCTTTTCCCTTTTGTCCCGCTTGTAAATTTCATCCTTCCATACTATCTCTTGCATAGGTTTCACAATTTGAACATAATCGAAGATGAACTTGCAGAGAAAGTTTATCTTCCCCAAGAAGGACTGCATGGATTTATTTCTCATTAGGAAGGGAATTTGGGTAATAGCCTTGACCCTTTCAGGGTCCACTTTAATCCCACTCTTCATTATGATATGGCCCAAGCGGTTCTCGTAGGACATTGCAAAAATTCTCTTCTTGGGATTAAGAGATATCCTGTATTTTCAACATCGCTCAAATATTTTCTTCAAGTTCATAGGTGGTCAGATATCTTCTTTGAAAAAACTATTAAATCGTCAAGATACACCATCACACTTTGACCGATCAATCCATGAAATGTGATGTCCATTGCACGTTGAATGGTTACACCAACATTAACTAGCCCAAAGGGAATTCTTCATAATGTGAACACAATGTTGGATCTACCAACATTCAAAGGGGTCTCCCCAATATGTGGTCCAAATTATACCTCACACTGTTTGGGATAGGAACCCCATCCGGAATACAACCTGATTACTGTTTTCTTAAAGGATTCCCTTGTCTCTAATTGTCATCATGAGAGAGGGATGCATATGTTCCTTCGAAAGGAAATCGAGTGTGCCTAGTGACAGTTCAGTTGTAAGTGTGTCAAGCTTATTCTACTATAGAGAGGAAAGGAAAGTGAGCCTCTAGGAGAGAGGTAGTAGTACCACTCTAGCAGAGACACACATAAACAAGAGAGATCCGTCTAACATCCAACATAATAGTCCACAAAGATGCGTCGGTCATTGCAACCATTACATCACATTCTCAATATGATAAGAACTAAAATAACCGAAATAGTTCAACTACTTTAGTACAGGTGAAACCAAAGATGAATTATAAACATTTGTAGAACAGTCTTACAAATATTCACAATCCATGCATGAAGAACGTGCTTTCCATTAGGCTTCATATATTAAGTAAAAGTCCCAAGACACATGTATACAACGAACACCACTAGCTCCAATAGTGGAGCGTTGGAGCCACTACTTGCTCCCCAAAAAAACTAGCCTGTCTCTCTGATGCCTTGTGGGAGGAGCCAAGGTGAAAAGTCATTTTCTTGTATAAGGAGGGTGTATATATAACCAATGGGGTGATCCTTCACCTCCCTTGTGAATCTTTGACTAATCTCATGACTGTTTGAATTCCTTATGACTTTTACATGTCTCTTCATATTCTGTACATGTCCTTTAGACTTCCACTTTACAATAAATTTTTGAATAAGAATTTACATAATACACAAAATGATGTTTCATATGATGACTCATGACATGACATGACACTGATGACATGAAATTCTTGATGACATGCCAATGCCAATTCATTCTAGCTACTTATTTCTATGTGTAGCATTTAACAATGATATTATATCCACCTCCAATTGGCTTAGAGATGAGGAGTCTTCAATGTTATCAGGTCTTGAGCTATGGTCACAAAATGATGTCCCTTTTCTTTCTCCTGATTGATCAAACTGCATCTTCAGCTACAAAGGTGCCTTCTAGGATGTTCTCCTTCTCTATCTCCTCTTCATCATCTTGTCATAACATGATAGAGTTTTTGCATTTGCAATTCACTCATGACAATATGACATGATGATCATCATGCAACATCTTAGACTAGGGGAATGCCACCTCTGTCCTTATTCTCTCCTTCCTTGTGGGATTCCTAAATAATACTATTGGGCTACTTACATAGTTTTATGCCTAATTTATGCATGTACATATTAGTGATCCCATTCCACTTTCAAATCATATGGGGTTCCTAAAACATTAAGTTGTTGTCATCATATTGACCACCACTCTTCATGCCAGATGTCATTTATATCCTTCTAAATGAAAGAGATTTTTGGCATGTAAATATTCCATTAAGTGGTTGGAGAGCCTAGGAACCTCTATGTTATCAAATATTTCCAAGTTAGAGAATATCTTGCAACTGTCCTAGGGTTGTGCGACCACTTGTCCAGACTTTGCGTTTGTATTTATTTATTAATCACTAAATACCACAATCCTGCTAAAGATGGAATTCTCTATGCTCCTTTTGCAACTAATGCCTGGGAAAAAATAGGTAACTTCAGTCCCCAACTCCCCCAACTTTTGGGTTTATAATTCCCTTCCATTTTACAAAGGGAGTACCACTTTTATCCTTCTTTCCTGCCCAGTAATATCTAAGGCAATCAATTTTTATTTTTCCAATATCCCTTTAGGGATATAATCTATGGACATCCATAATACAACCATTTCTTCAATCATGCTCTTGATCAAGGTCATCATTCCACATATAGAAATCCACTTGTTGCACCACACATTTATTTTCTTTTCAAATTTTTAAAAAATCCAAAGCCAAGGATTAAAGGAACAATAATTATGTTTTATATGGAACCCCGATATGTCATTAGCTCCTCAAAATTTTGGTTTTGAAAAGGAAAAATTTCCATAACGTTTTGGACCTGATTTCATTCACTAATAACAAGGCAAGAGTTGACATCTCTATAGGTTAATATGTATTCATGGTTATTGGATCAAGGAGAAGAGTTGTTCTCTCCAAAGATGTCAATATCCAGAGTTTAATTAGAATATGTAAGCTTCTACTGAATTCCTTTAGACATGTAAACTTCTCCCATGCTCCCGAAGGAAACAATTTCAATGAAGATATAAACGCTAAGTGAGAATTAATGATCAAAGAGGGAGTAATTAGGTACAAATTAACGGTTAGTTATCCACATTTTCAACTAATGGAGAAGATGAAAATGATGCAAAGAAAATTCTATCCCCAAGACTACCTTCTCAACTGAATTCCCCTTCACCATTGATGCCAAAACCTTTATTTACAACTACTCATCCAACTACACAATAATCAAGATTCCATAGTTCACCTGGGGCTCTTGGAGTACCTATCACATCAGAAGAAACTACATCATATCAATTCAAATATCTGAGTGCGGTAGTAGTGTTTGTATTTTCTCCTTTAATCCCACAATCTACTGAAGTTTCTACATTTGAACATACTTCAACATGCTCAAATATATCATCCCTATAACCTAATAATTCTAAATCTCCACTATCCCTAGCACCAACATTACCTCCAGGAAGACAAGATGTGCTTCCACTCCCCCCCTCCCACTTCTCCTCTTCTCAATGGTATGGGAGCTCCCCCTTCCCCTCCTCCTCTTGTGGATAAAGGGGCTCTAGTTCCGCCTCTACCGAAGCATCCTCCATTTGCAGATAAGGGGGCTCCACCTCCTCCTCTGGGGGGTAAGAGCACCCCACCTCGACCTCCTTGTCTTTCTAGGTGTAAAAGGACCCCACCTCAACCTCTTCGTCCTCCTAGGTGTAAGTGGGCCCCACCTCCACCTCGACCTCTTCAAAGTGGTCAAGGAGCTCCACCACCTCTAGGTAGTTGTGGAGCCTCCCTCCTCCAACTTCTATTGGGGTTTGTGGAGGCCAACCAACACAAACAACATTTCTAGGTGGGAAAGCACTAGTTAATGCTTCGACTCCTCTTGCACTCAGTATCCAAGGGAAGAGAACCACCACATCCTCTACTATGGGGGTAAAGAGTGTACGATATTCAACTAGAGTTCAATCAACACCTTCGACAACACCAAGAAGAGTATCTTTGAGGCCATTGCATTTGGGGAAAGTGAAAAGGGAAATGTCAAGAAGATTATGGGCGAATGCTGAAAAGTATGATGAAGCAAATAGGTATTCCCCCTTATATTGTGCAAATTAAGATTCTACCATCTTGCAGCAAAATTTTTCACCCAAAATTGTTCATGCATTTCAAGCCATTAAAAACATATGTAATTTGAATGTTTCCTACATGTGTTTTCACAACATCTGAGTTTGGCATCTCAGAAATTGAGTGTCTTTTTTTTACCACATTGCCGACTTCAGATCATAGTGGTTCAGAGGATAAATCAATTAGGTGTCGAGGTTCACTTGGGTCAAAGGTTGAGAGAGTACATCTGGCAATGGATCTTTTCATTTACTAGGAAGATCTGCAAAGTTCAATTTCTATTGCATTATCTTGTGCCAATTCCACATTCCCAAATTAAAGGATAATCTTTATACTTTCATTAGAGGAATTTTGAGGTCTAAAATGGGCCTCCTAAGAAAAATGTACAACCAAAATAAACTTTATAAGTACCAATAGGATTCAAGATGATGATGTCAACCATGGGGGATGATTCACCATTTTTGGAGTAAAAAAGTAAAAAGATTAAAAAAAAAAAAATAATAAAACTACTTTTTAAACTCATATTTTCAACTTATTTCCCTAATATTTTACTCAAATTTCAAGCGAGAGTACTCGTTGGATGCAAAATTTAGTTCCTCATCCAAAGAGTACCCATGTTGCATACTTTTGATGGACCTTGATACACGAAACATGAAAAATACATAAAAAAATGTGATTGCAATAACGTTTTTCATGTTTTTCTCATTTTTTGTGTAGCAGGGTCCATAAGAAATATGCAACATGGGTACTCCTTAGACGAGGAATCAAATTCTGCATCCAACAAGTGTTCCCGCTCGAAATTTGAGTAAACCCATAGGGAGATAAGTTGAAAATCCGAGTTGAAAAAGTATTTTTTTCTTTTTTTCCCTCTAAAATTTGGTGATGTAATGTAATCTTATTTTATTATAGGCCCATTTTAAATCTCATAATTCACCTAATTATTGTAATGGTATTTTGTCTTCAATTTTCAACAACAAAAGTAAAAGGTAAATAGTTGGAAAAATGTTGTGGAGATTTGTGCTATTTATTCCTTGTGGCCCACATAACAAATCTTTTGATGGTTGGATGTAGGTTGATTTAAGAAGGGCCCATACCTATGAAATTATGCTGACCAAGGTCAAGATGCAATTGCTTGATGTGGTGGTAAGCTTTATGGTTAAAATAAGCATATAAACTCTCTTTAGCAGATATCTTTTATGAAGGACAAGAACAAAGCCATTTTGTTCAAATCATTGAGTGAAAATATTCTTTATCCTAAATAGTAACATGGTTTGTCTTCTTGCAACATTTACATGCATAAAATATTGTTGTCGTTACCTGTGAGAGATGACTACATAATTGAGCTTGAGAGCATGTCATAATCATGTGATGCTTTAAATTCATTTTTAGTTGGTACCAAAATTTAGATGTGTTTTATTTTCAGATGTCGATAACCTTAGAAAAGACCTTAGACTGGGAACTACCAAGTTTCAATGCAGTTCATGGGCATTTCTATATTTATACATGTAGTTTTATCTACTTATCATAACTTTTTTGTTTTACAAACCAACCTTGTTTGTGATTTTATAAGATTTCTCTCATACTTTTTCAATGAGATGGATTAGATAAAGTGATGGATGATCCCATCAACAAATGATACACATAAAGTTTTCTTCTTTTCTACACTTTATTGGATTTTTCCTGACTTATTACCACTATCTTTGGACTACAGGGAACAATGCCAGCTCTAGATGATTCAGTTTTAGATGTTGACCAAGTGGAGAACCTTATAAAGTTTTTCCCAACAAAGGAAAACATGGAACTGATGAAGTTAGGAAGGATTCAACAAGGGTTCTATTTCATGTTGTTTTTGAGTGATGTTTCTTTTGGCATCAAACTTTGATGCTTTCTCAATGGTTATTGTTTTAGCTAAAATTTTTCATACTATGATATAACACACTTATAAGTTTCAATATTGTGAATGAAACTTGATGCTTTTTAAATATTCATTGATATTCTAGTGACAAACATAGCCTTTTGTGTTTAGTATCAAGTTGATTGGAGGCTAGACACACAAAGTATGGGTTAACCTATGAGATATGGTTGAATAGTTCTAAATAGAGAGGCTACATTTTAGTGTTGGGTTGAGTATGGGAATGCTTTTCCAAAACCTTTTGGTAGGTCTATTGTAGTGCCATTTCTATCTTAGGGTTCTACGTTGTTCTCATATATCTCCGCAAGACACATACATTATATTGATTCATCATAGGGACTTATAATTATTGTCATGTTATATAAGGATCACATTGATTTGTCCTTGGGAACTTAGATGGAGAGCAAGATTCACAAATTTTGTGTACTACTATTCATGGTGAAACACTTCCAAATATTGGTATCCCTTTCAACTCTTGAGCTGAAAATATGTTGTATGTGACTCCCACTTCCTTGGCCTGGTTCTTAAACTCTGGGAGAGAAACATTAGATACTCCAACCATGCGATTATTGAAAGGAATGGTACTTGGATTACCCACACCAGAACAAGGCCTTGATATGTTTTAATGTTTGGAAGAAAGTACATTAGAAAATTTTAAGAATCCATAATTGTGTAGTAATAAAAAACATCTGAATGTTGTCAATGGGGGATTTCCTGGTTAATGAAAGTAGTCTATCAGTATAGACCACCCCTAGCAAGGGTTAAAGTCTCCCCAGTGACATGTTTTCTCCTTCTGGTTCACTTGTGCTTGTGATTGTGATTGAAGTTGAGGCCACATGCATGTCCTGGGTAACTTTGGTAGAATAGATACAGTCCACTCATAGCTTCTTTATCCCAAATATTCTAATTTAAGCATTATAAATCCGAATACTATTTGTGATAACCCCTAGATAGGGGTAGGGCACACTTGCTCAATCATGACAAAAAGAAGGTAGTATGATAAAAAAATCTGAATGTATATATGTGGGTGTATTTGTTTCTCTTTCAACATCTTCTGAGATAATTAGAAGATTTAGGTTAGAAATTAGGTATCTTTAGCTACCATGAAAGATGACAAATTTGTAAACTTTACCTTGGGACATAAGGACTAGCCTGATTAGGACAAAATATAGTTTTCTGGCCCCAAAGGACCTGCCAATGCTAATTTTGATCACATGATTAACATCCCCATGCACAAAAGGAACCATAGAGAGGAGGTATCACACACAAGAGTCCACTCATTCTTTTCAAAAATAGCTTGTCGAATATCTAAGAAATTTGAAAATTGATGTCAAAACTATATTGTTTCCAAAAGGATCTGCTTTGATTGTAGGAAATAATCATAGATCAATAAGAGGAGTAAAACTCATTACTTTCCTTCTCATGAAAATGATTACTTGATTATTGATACAAAAATAAAAATAGGTTTACATTGGAGCCATTTCATGTTTGTCACATGTTAAGAACTTACATGGAAATGTTTTGTAACATTATCTATGCTCACCTTAAACAAAAAACAATGAATTCCTATACATGAGTTGTAGTTAAAAGATTTACAATACATACCCTACACACTAATACCAACTCATAATACCAAATATGGCTCAGATTCATCCTACATTTTAGACTCCAGGATGGGTACCACCATTTTCTACACATCATAGCCTCTTTGGTAGACCTTAAGTGATTTTCAAGAATTTTGTAACTTCCTCATCATTCTGATGAAACAATTCTTGTAAAAGAGTATTTGGTTTTGTTGAGTTCCATACACCAGTTGTTGGAGGTAAAGGTAACTTTGAATTGGTAGAAGATAAGCCATCAACCTCATATTTTTCTGCAACAAATTGAAGCTCCCTCATGGAAAGTTACCACTTTCCCCTCTCAAATCATCTATGTCTAGAGACCATGATGATGATGATGATACTCATATATTGGTTCTTGGAGTAGGAAAAATAATCAATGAGGAGGAGAGGCATCACCATAGCAATTGGATACCCATTACATGGGAGATTTAAGTAGGTGGCTTATTATCGAAGGTTCTTCAATCTATTAGTGAGTGCAAAAATTATTCTTCATGAATTCAACATAACTTTATGAATGTATTGATGGTGTTGGACCTGCTAATATTTAGGTGATCTCCCCGATGTGAAGTCCCAACTAGACCTCACACCATTTGGAGTAGGAGTCCCAACAGTGGGTGGTAATGTTATGCCTTGACTATGAAAACACGTAGAGTGAAGTATGTTAACTTTAGGTGAGAGTAAGTGTGTGAACCTACAAAAGGTCAAGTGTGATGCACAAAGGCTCCAACACATGAAGGGAAAACGAAGTGTGACCCTTGGAAGCTTGTAATAGTATGAAACTTGAAAGGAACACATGAGCATAATGACATCACAAGATAAGATGCGGAATAGTACACAAGTTAAAGTGATGGATTAATACAAGAACACACATTCAACAAGATTGATGAAAATGAAAACAAAATAGTTCATAAGCATAAGCGTAAGTTAAATAACATACATTGAAAATACAACAAGAATAGTCCTACTATATTCACAACATATGCATGAAAGCGTGTTGGCCTTGATTTTATTATAAGTGAAAGTTCCATTCATAGATACACCATTGATGAACCACTAGCCCCAATATTGGAACATAAAGTCAAGAACACCTACTCTTCCAAAGAAGTATACTCTCTCTACGCTACGGAGAAGCCAAGGATCTTCACAAGACTCCCAAGCTCCTTCTAAGCCTAAGCCTAGAAAAAATCTTAGCTCCCAAAGGCCCTTTACATAAGTTATGAGGTTCTATATATAATAAGAGGGGGTGACTCTTCAACTCTCCTTTGTGACCTTTGGACTACCCTCATGACTCTTCAACTTCTTTACAAAATGACTCATTAAATTACATCACGACTCTTCATATTCCAATATTGACACTTGGAATTTCACTTACAACATAATTAAAAATAATATTACAATTTAGACTTGTACCCATATAATACAAAATAGGGTAGAGACAACTTGACAAACTAACAAGATAAAACACTATTATGCTTCAGTTTGGGGAAAATATAGGTCAACAAATTCCACTTGATGCTTCTCAGCCACATATTGGTGCCAATATTGGTAGCGTGTGATGACATCCCCAAACTACATGATGGTGTATGGATGGAAGTGGAATCTAGCCTCCATAGCATCTGGGTACATTGACTTGGAGCCAGTTTTAAGATCTCTCTCGAGCAAGATAAACATTGTTCTAATTTGGACAGGAGCACTGATGTAGTTCTGCATGTTCTGTCTAGTCATATCCAAATCCTCCTTGGTGGAAATCTACCTTAGCTGCTCTAAGTACTCTTCAATCTCCTTCCTAACCTATTGTTTGCGTTTGGATTCAGTGAGCGAGCCAACTGATGGGATCTTGTGTGTGTTTCACCATGAAATCAAAACTATTGTATAACTGTACATATGAGGCTTGAATACTTCAAATGAATGAGGTGAGCTACTTGTTGTTCTGAATCAATATTTGAACTCTTGATTTCTCCATCTCCGCCTGTGGATTCATTTTCTTTGGCAAGTTAAGCGGTTCCCTTTGTATCGCATTATCCATCCCTGCACGGTGACAATGACAACTTGTACATTCTAAAGATTTTTGACAAAGTCTCTGCTCTACTACTGCAAACCATGCAAGTGAACAAATTCATTATGTATGGTTATGATCTCCTCATAGAGGTCTCGCATGGTCTCTCCAGGTGTTGATACTTCACCAAGTATCACTACTCTCATTTCCTCCAAGTAGACCTATGCAGAGATTGTGTTATGTGCTGCTGCGCGAAGTTGCTATATCTCTTGCTGGGCAACCTATAAGTTCTGTGCCAATTGCTTATTCTCTTGCCGTCAAATACTGAGCATTTGATCTTGTTGCACTTTCAAAGGCCAAGTTGGATTCGACAATGGAATTTGGATTCTTGTTGGTGTTAGCCACTATCACCTTCTCGTGTTAGCCACTATCACCCTCTCTCTAGTGAATGCAACTCATGCATGATCATCCATAAAATTATTTCTCCATGCTTGTACAATTGTCTTCTAGAATTCATCATTAGGCATATTGTACAAGTCCATTACCAGATCATCATCAAGGGGAACAACATCTCCTTCTTCGCTCAGTGCTAAATCTGTTGTTGGAGATTATGGTGACCTATGGTGCACTTGACATCAAGTCAACATCCTCATTATGTAGATACAATTCCAACTCCATATCTGCAACTTCAATTGAGTCTTCAATCTACTGAGAAAGCTCCTGATCTTGCATCTGTTCACCCTCCTCCTCTACTGCTCACTAGTTATGTTCTTTCTCTTTAACCTGTATTGGCACCATTTATTTTTCTATGGATAATTTCCTTTATTCTTCTTCCTACTTTTACTTCTCTCCTTTTTCTTTCCTCCTCAACGCCCGTTCTTCCTTCAATTCTTGTTCTACTCGCTTCAATCTTAGTTCTGCTTCCTGCAAGTTCTGCTTTTCTCTCTTCCTCTGCTTTGCTCTCAGTATCCCTGACTTCCTCTTTGCTTCTACGAATAAAGATGATTTCATAAGGACTGGATCCAATTTCATCTTGAAACTTTGTTCTCCCGTTGGACTATCAACAACCTTTATTTTTCCCTTATCCTGTATGAGATTGCTACTTTCTGTTGTTGTTGCTTCCAGAGTTGTCCTCTAGATCTGCCTCAAGGCTCTTTGCTAAAATAACTTCATTAAATTGTTGCCATGTTAGTGCTGACTCATTTTCTATAAAAAAATGAGTGTCTAAATATACTGGCAAGTCTACTATTTTTTTCTCAACTGCCTCCATAATACTGCTTTCAGTGGTCTCTTTTGAAGCAACTCTATTTGGTGCCATGGTAATAATGACTGCTGGGAGAAATTGCTTCAAAAGTGTGGTACCTATGGGACAAAAAAAACACTCATGGAAAGAAACAATGAAATTTAGCAAATCTACCTTCAAAGCATGATCAATCAGAAAAATGGGCAATTGGAGAGAAGGATTGTGCAATTTTTATCAACAAGGGAGACTAGTTGACTGCGGGAACTATAACACCCCCTCCTCCTAGGACTACCCAATCAATCGACCAGCCGGGGTAAACATGCGACAAGAGAGGTCACTATAAGAGATTCAACTTCCTTAGTGACCTTAAGGAATTGGAATCGACGAAACATATCAAACAAACCCATCCACATCGACAACAACACCCCCAAGAGACATGTTAACCACTCAAACATGTTTTACCTGAGCCCTAATGTTTTAATCCTTTTAACCACTAGTCTCTATCATGATATAGGCATGACAACATCCAAAAGCCAAATTTGCTCTCACAGGCCTATGTGCCAGCATCCCTAGAATCTTTTCAGCAGACTTGTGCCAACGTCCCTGAGATTTGAGCCAATTTTCTAGCCCAGAATCCCGACCTATGCCCAGAACTTGTTACAAAATCCAGAATCTATAAAAGACATGATGACAAGATTAAAAAATTAAAAATAAACCTCAGGACTAGGACTGAGCATCCCCATACGGGACTGCCATTCCACCAAACACTTGACATTAATGCAACCTATAGGTCTAGGATACAAGGCAGAGCATGAATGACTGAAATAACTTATGAAACATAACCATAATGATCACCACCTTCTCCATTGAACTCTTATACCATCAATTAAGTCTTGCATCCATCATTTTAATAATTACAAGTGAACACATGAAATAACCATGACATGAACCAATCATATAACCAACATAAAACCATATAAATATCAAAGATATGCAAGTCATTAAATCCACATATAAACCAATGAAAAAGTAAGAGAACTTAGCTTTTATTAATTATAGGAAAATCCGACCATGTTCGGGACTTCCACGTACCCCCTGACCATAAACATGGATGAACCAAATCTCTCTTTCAGCCAGTCACCCCCATGCCATATTCTAAGCATGAATGTGGGATCTCATAGAACAACCAATAAAAAAAAACCAAGGGAATCTAGAGGTTAAACCACCTCCTCCCTTATCAAACCATGATCACACAAAAATTGATGCTCCGATCACAACCGAATTGAACGTGGAATGCCATTTGGAATCCATCACTATCTTTGAGGAATTTTTCGTCTCCTTATCTCTTAAGATTTACCGAAATCCAATCGTGGATCACTAGGCCCTAAACTGGGACTAGTATCTCAAGCTTTACCACAATCCAAACTCGGATCACTAGGCCCTAAACCAAGACTTCTTCCTCAGGCTTTACCGTGTATCCTGCCAAAACCGATCAAGGGATTCCTAGGCCTTTGGGAATGAAGCTTGATACCACCTTGGCCCTGGATTCTAAAATCCATCCAAGAAACCAAAGGTCAAAACTGAGATAAACATCCCAACATACCATGGCATTTGGAAAAAGGCAAGGCTAGGCTGAAAACCACTTTCATAACCTGGAAAAACCATGCCAGTGATAGCAAGAGAATCATACACCAACACGTAAAGCCATGCATGTCCAGATTAGCTACGAAATCACACATGAAAAAGGTTACCTGCCAGTATTCCTAAGGAAGCTGCTTGATCTGACTTTCCGTCCTTGATCCTTGCTTTCCTTCCTTTCCCTTTGCTTGCTTTTCCTTTCTTTCTCCCAAGCGAGAGTGCTCCAAGAAAACTCTAAGTGATCAAGAGTGAGTGAGAGAGAGAGATAATAATGAGAGAGCTCCAAACTTGAACTGATAAAATGTTACACTGACCAAGTCTAAGCCAAGAGCCTATACTGACTAACAGCCTGCCAACTTATCCTCAGAAGCCTTTTTATTAATGAGGCCTCTAATTTCTTCATTTTCCATTATTTTCCTTCAATTTCCTCTTGACACGCAACCTGTGACCTTTCATCTTACTTT
The DNA here is from genome assembly GCA_000404065.3 of Pinus taeda. Taxonomy (NCBI): domain Eukaryota; kingdom Viridiplantae; phylum Streptophyta; class Pinopsida; order Pinales; family Pinaceae; genus Pinus; species Pinus taeda. The sequence goes on from APFE030312293.1 coordinate 104,382, forward strand.
CCTCCTAATTTCCTTTATTTTCAAAATAAATGTACCAAAAATGCCTTTTTTCCTTTTAATGCCTTTGCCTTTTCCTTAACAAAAACAAACATCCAGTGATGTCCACTCAGATATCTTTGCCCAACGTTCATCTTCAAATAAGTGTTTTGCCTTTATTAACTTTTATTACAAGGAATTTTCACCAGGGCTGTTACAAGGCCCTCCCCCTTGGGGAACACTGTGCTCAGTGTTAAGCTACACCAAGACCTCAACAAAACCACTGAAAAACAAACATACTGCCCATGGTCCAGCTTTATAACTTAGTTTGTTGTTGTATTTACAATGAAAGACCTTCTCAAAAGAAAAACATCATGACAACATGACAAAATACCATATACTGGAGATTTATAACATAGCTCATTACAATATTTACAATAACCACATATACACATATGCACATTTTCTAAACCAAGAAATAAAAGGATATGATGCCTATATCAATCAACAATGGAATCCAAAGGATCACACCTCGACCCTCAAAGTAGTACAGGATTCACCTCCTTCCTAGGAAATCCAGAATCCACTGCCATAGTCAAAGCTACATCCAATGTCCAATGTTATAATCCTGTGCTACTTGTGCTTTCAGTGAACAATTACCGGCTCATTTTTTCCGAGCGCACTCGTAATGTGCATCTGATTCCACCTGGTGATTCTCATGACCAAAATAAATATATCCGCGACCTTCCCTTCTCTTCTACACAGTCCCTCAAGAAATCCAGTCAACCCCTTCCGTGTAGTCACTCATCTTCCAAGTTCCTCGGTATCTCCTATCCCAGGCGATCCATCCCTTGGAAAGGCTTCCTCACATCAGAAGATACAAAAACCAAGGCATATACCTACCTGAGAACCATCATACGGGTCATAGCATTCTCATGGCAATAAATGGAAACTATTTGGTACGAGTGTCCCACAATGGCCTTGCTCCTGAAGTACTCTACTAGCATGCTGCTGCATGTTACAATTTCTTTTGCTATTGCTACCCATTCTTGCAGTCAATTTCAACCACCAAACTTGGTATGTTCATACATTCCTGTTCCAAGCACATAATTTCCATTAGATTCAAAAAAATTTGAAATAACCTCAGATCATACCTCATTGATAGCTTGTCAATAAGGTATACTTGAAATCCTGTTTACTTCCTGTCACAACAAGTCAAACTAGCATCTTTGAATAAATCATGATGTATAAACATATCACATCAGGTTAGCTCAAAACACAACCATCATAGATCAACATCACAAATCACATGTAACCATCATAAACTAGAATCATAGATCACATATAATCATCATATACCATAGTCATAAATCACATGCATAATAAAACTAAAATAAAATGCTGATACTTATCCTTTCATCAATCCTTAGCTTCTACCTTTTTTGTTATTCCGTACGCACTCCGGATCAGTTATCACACCTGAAAAACACCCAGTGCCTTCTCCTCAACCTTGTGCACATACACATAGTGTGCATCACACGCACACAACCACACACGACATACAACACCATGAAATACATGCACCTAGTACCGTGTGCCTTCAACACAACATGTATGACATGTGAAAAATACTACATGTACACTAGTACCATATGTACAAAGCACCACCTACACAACGTGTGCACAACATCACATGTACATGACACCACCTGCACAATGTGTACATAACGCCATATGTACATTACACCATTGTACAACGTGTACACAATACCACATGTACACAGTACCATATGCGCGACATGTACGCGAAACCATATGTACATAGCGCCACATGGACAACATGTACACAACACCACCTACACAGACCGCCACTTGTAAAACATGTACACAACACCACATGTACATAGTACCACTTGTACAATCATGCACACAACACCATATGCACATAGCACCACATGTACAACATGCACGCAACACCACCTATACATAGCACTGCATATCCAACATGTGCATAGCAACATCTATACACAACACCACATATCCAACATGTACAGAGCACCATATGCACACAACGCTGCATATAAATCATTCACACAGTACAATATGTACGTAACACCATATCTCCAACATCTAAATGCACATAGAATCACATATGCAACATATGTTCAACAATAGTACCACACACCCAAAACGACATTGTCTCTGCCAAGCAACCTTTCTTCCAGTGTCTTATCCATGCTTGTCCCAGCATGTCACAAACCATACTTCTTTCATTTCACTATTGTATCCCTCAGTATAACCTATCAATAACATACACATAATATAATCACATAATATCCTCTCATAACCATATGACACTGACCTTGTATATTTTTCATGACTACCCTTTTCAATTGATTCCTCATAAGACCAAGAACCTCTTCATGCCATTCATTTATGTAAGCAATCATTCCTCCACAAGGACGATTCCTGATGAACCTGTTAAACAATGACATAGATACATGGAAACATGCATATATATACATACACATTAGCATAAAAAAATCATCATCCTGCCAGACAATGAAATTCATACACACATACATGTATACATATAAGCATCAACATTATCATGATCACATCATAGCTACCAAAATCATAAGGTCTAGGTTAAGATAACTTCCTTTATTCATGCACAACATGCACAACATGCACAACATTGATAATAATCATTCCCAACATAGCCAAGGAATTTGACACCTCAAATCCATTTACTTTACCTTTTCTAGTTACCTTTCACATGTTTGCACTGCCACATTCCATTTACCATTATGGACCAACCAGTCCAACCAACTGTCATAGTCTTACCTTCTGTTGCACTTACTCATGCACAAGGCTTCATCTGAGTCTTACATTACCTGTTGGGTACCAGACAACTATCCCCAACCTCCATTAACTTCCCTCTTTCCCAAAAAATTCCCAAGACTCAAACATAAAAAGGAAATACCAAGAAAGAACCAAGAAGAAAACCATGAAAACCAATAACGATACAACACCACAATAAAGTGGAATAACTATTGTTGGCTTAGTGGGGCCTGACCCAGGTTCAAAAGTTATTTAGGCAAGAAAATCCTGGTACTACTGGCTCTTTCAGCAATAGTCTGCGGAGCACAGACTGAGGTCTCACCCGAAGTAGTATGGGAGGGTTCTAGAACCAGGTTTCCGCACCCTGGGGATGTTTGATATGAGGTGATTGGTCCACGGTCCAACCTTCGCACTTACTGTGCTGCGCGCACCAGCAGACACCCTACTCCTTGCTATATTGTCTTCGCACAGTTCTAGTCGTAGTGTGACCTGTGTTATTTACCCAAGTCTTCCTTAGTTAGGCTATGTTAGCTGACTGCTTAGATTATTTTCATATATAAGCATTCATACAAATGTTCATCAATTGCGCGCAGTAAATAAACAGAGTAAAAGTAATGTATAACATCAAAATATGGATTCAAGAACAGATGCGTAGAGTAAACTTCTCTTTATTAACTTTCAATTCCAAGTACAGACCCAACTCCACCTTGCGCATTCAGCTACAAGGGTCCGTGCACTCAGCTGTAGACTCTACTAGGCCTCTGCGCACTCAGCTGTAGAGCCTCTTCCTACTACTATGACCCAGTACACTTCAGCTCCAACTCTAACCTCAAACCATGCCTTCGCTATTCTATCTATCCTTCCTTCGCTATCTTTACACTTAGCACCTCGCTCTATTTATACAATGCCATGGTCCATGGACCATGGGTAGGCTGACACAAATTTACATTATATTACAATATTTTAGGGTGGACAACCCTATGACTCATGCTAGACTTCGCACTCCGCGCTCGCAATTTGTGGGGTGTTACAATAAAATTGACCAAAACTTGGGCTTTGAGCCCCAAAAACATGTTGGGGGGGATCCCATGCCCAACAGGTCCCCAACACAATCATCATGACTCATCTCGAGTCACTCTGTTGGTGTGATGATCTTGGCACGGAGCCCCTCCAACTGTGCTTGTGCTACGTGAAGTTCCACAGCACACTGTTCTGCCGTCTGCTGGATTTGCTCTACTCTTTCAATCGAATGCTTGCTGTTAGGGGCAAAACCTTTTCTTACAGCATGCATCACCTTCATCTGTATGAGATTTCCTTCGATGTTAGTAGTGATGAGGAAGGCCTCATCAATCCAAGGTTGGATGTGCACTTTAAGTATTGCCTCTTTCTATTGCGTGGCATCCACCTGTTCCTTCAATGCCTTCGCCTACTGTAGCTTCGCCAGCCATTGGGTCAGGACAACTATCTGGGCCATTCCATGCACACTGTCATACTGCACTTGAAGCTCCCACACCTCTTCTTCCAGGTGCTATATGGTGGGGTCCTCCTGTAAGGAAGTGAGGACCACAAAGGATTCTTCCAGCATCGTAGTATAGTTATGCACTGCCTGTCCTATTTCCTCTAGCCCTTTTTGGATAGCGCCAGCGCATTGTTCCCTAACTTCCGGGGGCATGGATGACTACACCTTTAATCGCATTTCGGCAATATGAAGGTTGAGGTGCAGCTGTATCCTCGTTGCTTCCTCCTTTGCCTTGCGGAATCCACTAGCCAATTTGTGAATTCACACTCTTACAGGTAGATCTGCCGTGAATTCTAGCTCTGGAACACGACGACATGCTTCCTCTACCATTTGCTCCAGCTATTGATTCTACGCTAGCACCTCATCAAGTGCATCAAAATTAGCTCCAACGTGGCACTACGCATACATCTTTTGGCACAGTGCACAGAGCGCGATAGGCCAAATCACTTCTGCTCCGCGAGAATTCGATTTGCGATTTTCTCCAAGTGGGTCCATTCATTAACAATACATTTTTTCCCAACATCAGAGGCAAAGTTTAAAAACATTTTCATTAAAGGTTGGCTTCTATCCAAGTGGAAAAAGGAAGGTGAGCATTTGTTTTTTATTGGTCATCAGAGAAATTAAAGTGAATCACTGCTTCTGTTACTAATGGTTGGCTTTTCATTTTCGGTTTGTAATAATTTAAAAAACTCCCCAACTTTGGGTCGATCCACTTTCTGATAGTGAAGCTTATTTATTGTATGAAAAACCATTTGCAAAGGGTTGGTTGAAGTTTCTGGGAATAGCGTAGAGAAAAAACCAGCATATTCATTGTACAGCTTGGCCAGGAGATTAATGAAAAATGATGCAGCTCTGATTTATGAGATTCCTGTGGCGTGAGTTTTAGCATGTGTTTCTTTCTCTGTTTCATATGTAACATGTAATGTTTTGCAGCTCATTCATATTCATTTCCAGTTGAATGTTTTTTTTTAGTAGGAAAGGTAGAATCCATTTTTATGCTCTGCCTTTTAAAGCATTCATACTTTGTGTATTTTCCTCTGTCTGAGAAGGATTCATGTATATGCCCTTTTCAGCTTTCTCAACTGTCTTTCCACCACATATTATTTCAGTTTGATTGCTAAAACCTCCATGCCGATCTTGCCTCACAAAATACTCTGCGTCTTTGATTTAATTTCCCATCTCAGGCGGTCCTTTGGCCCTACACGGCCTAGAAATTTCAGTCATTCAAAAAAGCACCTTTTTCCATATCTATTTACTAGCCTAAAATAAATACTCATTTTAAGTCATCTCAGACCATGTTGTTTATTCTTCACTGGGTGTAACCCGGAGAGAGCACTCTCCTGTTCTGGTAGGGCTAGCTACCAAAATGAGCGTGGTTTGTGGTTACCCTAAATTTTGCCTTCCTTTAGCCTAAGGCAGATTTAGGCTCTAACAGGTCAGACCAAGAGGATCGGGATTTGAGTGAAGAATCTCTATAAAATAGAGGTAGATGATTGTGCAGCATTGAGTTTGAAAGTAGAATTGGTGCAAAGCCAAGACATTGGTGAGTTATGGCACGGGCGGTTGGGCCATTTGCATCATGGGGCCTTGAAGATAATGCAGTAGATATCTATAGGACTTCCCAAAGGTAAAATTGAGCAAGTTGATACATGCAAAGGTTGTACCTTGGGAAAGTATGCCAAGTCTTCCTTTCATGATCAAGATAGTCGAGCATAAGCGATCTTAGAGCAATTTCATACTAATTTGTGTGGACCATTCTCGATGGCATCCACAACAAAGAAAAGGTATTATGTGATTTTCATTGATGATTATTCTCATAAATGTTGGATTTATGAGAATAAGGACCAAACCTTCTCAAATTTTTGTGAGTTCAAAGCTTTGGTCGAGAAATAATTAAGGAAGAAGATCAAGGCCTTGAGAAGTGACAATGGTGGAGAATATGTCTCTCAAGAGTTTAAGGACTTTTGTGCAGCGGAAGGAATTAAATGAGAGTTGATGGCACCTCATAACCCACAACAGAATGGGGTGGCTGAAAGGAAGAATAAAACCATTGTAGGGGTAGCATGGGCGATGCTACATGACCAAGGCCTACCACTTCACTTGTGGGCTGAGGCATGCAACACAACGGTCTATTTGTAGAATAGAAGCCCACATTGCATACTTGGGATGAAGACACCAGAGGAAGCTTTCTCCCATAAGAGACCAGATGTGGGTCACTTTAGGATCTTTGGCTCATTGTGTTAGGATATTCCAACACATAGGAAATAGTTAAGTATAACTTGGTCTAGTGTAGAGTTAGGTAAAGTGTGTTTCTTTAATATGTACTTTTGTAACTTACAATCTGATGGTCACGATATGTAGTGATCCGACGGTTCATTCTCTCCTCGGTATTACCAACACTTGATCTGTGGCTTAACACCCGATTGGTCCATGATCTCTATTTAAAGCGCATGGAGGGTCATTTGTAGGTTAAACTGTTCACGAGAGAAGCTTATATAAATTTTCATTCTTTTATTAATAAATTACCTGAAGTGGTCGCGTTGGCTCAGGCCGTGGACTGTTTCCCTCTTTGAGGGTTTTAACCACGTCAAAAATACTGGTGTATTGATTTTTTATTTGTTTGTGAGCGGTGTCCTTTGGTGTTCTGTTATGTCTGAGGAACTTACCCTGTAAATTCCTACATGGTATCAGAGCTATTTGAGGGCCGCGTCCATTGGTGATCCAAATCTGAAGCCGGTAGAACTGCATCCGACTTCCATTTCCTAGATCTGCTATTTATGACTGCTTTCGGGCCGAGAGGACTGTTCTGTTGTGTTAGGAGCATTTGTTCCAGTGAGGAACCCCTTTTGTTTCACACAAAAAGGTTTCTGGTAGCCCTAGCTACGTCATTTTTAAGATCTGGAGGTATACAGTGTTTATTTGCAGTTTCTAGTTATTTTCTCTTTGTTTATTTTGGTTTATTTAGCTCTTGGTTTTTTATTACCGGATCTATACCTTTCATTTCTACGTATGCTCATTTCCCCGCGACTCTGTGCGATCTGGGAAAATCAGAAATAGAGAGGAAGGATTTTTCTCATGCGTATGCTCTTTTCCGCGCGTCGTAGTGTGATCTCGGAAAATCAGAAACATTGAGGAAAATATTTAGTTGTCGGCTAAAGCTAACTTCAAGCCGTAAGGTTTGTTTTTTTTTGTATGTCCATGTTGGGTTTTGTGTTTTTAGTTTTGTAGGGAAAAAGAGCTTTCTCAAGTAAGCACGCAACCCAAAGCTTCAACGACTTAAAAAAAAAAAAACCCCCTTCCTCTTTTCCAAAAATTACTAAACTTTTAGTTTAGCTCATTTGGTCCAAAGCTACTTTATGAGAGTAGAGGTCTTGAGTTCAAGTCTTATTTTTGTTGACCTAATTAGATTAATTTTTGAAAGGGGGCATATTTTTTTAACATTATCATTCATTTCCGCACATTCCTGCACTTCGTTGGCATCTTCATCAACTTTTCTTCAAAAAGCCATAACTTCTTCATCTGGAAGCCGTTTTCAGAGCCATTTTTTTTGAACCAGCCTAATTTTTCGAGATCTTTCCATTGGAACACTTATTTTCAGCATATATAGCTTCAGTTTCTATTAAAATGGAAAGTCCATGCCAAGTTA
>APFE030312293.1:136287-156744 GCA_000404065.3 Pinus taeda
TATTTTTACTTTTATGTTTTATTATTAGCATGAAAATCACCAACATTTAAAAAAATTATCCACACTTAATTCATTAGAAAATTTAAAGTGTGAAAACTAAGCCCTTTAAAAAAAAAGTGTTGATGCTCATCAACACTTTTCAAAATCAAGATGAAAATCACTAACAAAAAAAAATGTTCACACTCGATACATAAAAAAATTTTAAGTGTCAAAAATAAGCCCTCTAAAAAAATGTGTTGATATTGCATCAACAATTTTCAAATTGAGCATAAAAATTACTAACATTTAAAAAAAATGTTCCTACTTGATACATAAAAAAATTTAAAGTGGCAAAAATATGCTTAAAACAAAAGGTATATCCTAAATCACCATTTTTCAAAACCGAGTGATTTTTTGCTACCTCAAAAGAATGGGTACTAGGTCATTTTCTCATTTGATTGGTAACTATGTTTTGTCTAGTCTTTAGTGGTGTGGTGATATCTAGATTCTCTATTTGTGGTCCCTCAACTTCGTAGTGACCTTCTGCCTCTGGAATATCAATGTTCCTTGGATCCTCGACATCTTCTTTAGCAGTCTCATTGTAGCACTCAGCGCATGGTGCAGCGGGGTGGTCCAATCTGGTTGAATCAGATCCAAGGGGTCTGGTGGTATTTTGAAGATCACTACCTTGACCTCTTGCAATGCCTCATCAATGCATTTGAATCCATCCTCAAAGATGAATGTCAACAAAAATCCCTGTCTCAAAATATCCCACTCGTCAGTGCTGTGGCGGAGCTTTGTTTACAGGTACCAATTCATTGGTATTACATCCAAAGTGTGACAAAATAAATGTACCCACTCAGGTTGTGGCTCTACTCCATAAGCGTTAGTCCATTTTGCTAAGTGATTGCGCAGATCTTTCCTCCCATTGTATTTCTCTATTAGCCGCACTTTTAGGCAGCCAAACTGCAACCTCCTTATTCTTCTGTACTCATGCCATCCATCAAAATTGTCTTTATGCATACCCCACCACCTTGCGAGTGTAGCGCACAATGACAAATCCAAGGCTTGGAAGCGACGCTTCTCAGGCACTTCCCTTTCAAATGCATTCAAAAATTTATGTATGTCGGTTTGACCATCATAATAAGGAAAACTCCTTACCTCCAATGATACACAGTGCACTGATTTAGTCTTCATATTACAATGCAGCGTAGATACTTCATGCAACCTATTTTGCCAGTGCTCCAACTCTTCATCTGAATTTGATGTACAGGAACTTTCGCATTCCCATGCAATGCGCCCATCAGCTTTCAGATTAACCCAATCTTCATCTCGCATTATTATTTTATAGATTTGGTATAGATCATCATCGCTTTCCTCATAATCGTGGATTGGTTCAGTATAGCGCGGTCCTTCTTCAAGGTCCAAAGGTACTACCACGTGGAGCAATTTTCTTTCAAATGACATCGCTCACTTCTTCAGATTGTTTACCTTATTCATGTTTATAGCCCAATCAATCCCAAAGAGTGCGGGGTATGGATTGTTGTCATCCATGATCTCTATCACTTCAAAATCTTCCAATGCACTCGTGCCTTCAATGTCTACCGTCACTCCATGCAATCCTCCCATGGGGATAATATTCTATTGATTTTCCATCCTCAATTGAATCAGAGACCATTACAGCGCAGGTCTCCCCATTCTCCCCCATGTCTGTTTAGGCAAAACATTTGCATCTGAACCAAGATCTAGAATAACTTGGTCCATTTCATATTCTCCTATTTGCGCATTGAGCCTCATCTCATGCTCAATTCTTGCCTTATGCTTACCAATTTTTCTGACTATGCGAGGTCCTTGAGGAGCATTTTCTTTACTGACACATTTATTTTTCAAATCCTGTAATCCTTTCACGGCCTTGTTATTGCGTAGCAGCTTCATACAAGTCTCCAAGAATGTAGTAAGCATGGAGGGGTCCATTTCTTCGGATAGCTTATCCTGACTTCCTGAGGTAGAGGCCTCAGCAAAGCTTTTCTTCGCTTCCATGAATGTTTCTTTCATGTGCTCCACATCAAACCGAAACTATTTTTCTAGAGCTTTTTGGACCCATTCACTTTCCGTAGGTTGTTTTCCTTTATCCTTGCCAGTCATCATTCCACTTCGCAGCATGATATTCACATTAGGATCTTCTTCACGAGGTTCATCCCTCATCATCTGCAGGTTCTAGGTAGACTGCTAAGGCCATGGCCTCTTCTCCTGCATTTTAGTTATCAATACAGGGAAGTCTTCTATTGCGTGATCAAACTGAGTACAATATTGACGCGACAAGTGTGTCCGGCTTGTACACTCCCATGCAGAGTGTCCTGGCACTCCACAATTGACACAAATGACTTGTCCCTGACCTCTCACAGGTCCTCCTTGTCCTTGGCCCCGTCCACGCCCCTAATATCCTATCCGCGCGCTCCCCCAGTGGCTTGATCCAGAGGTCGAGTTTTTGTCTGCATTTGATACACAGGCATTCTTTCCATCATCAAGTCATAGCTACGACAATTACACTCTTCATGGCCCACTAATTTGCAGAAGAGTTGTTGCGGTGTCTGCACAAATTTCTACAGCAAGTGACAATTGTCTGTTACATGTTTTCCAGCTACTTGGTAGATAACACACCACAACATGGGCCCTGCACTTGGCCCTGCTTGAGCTTCTGCCCTCAGAGGCATTGTCCCACCTCTTGCAACATAATTCGGGAAGACAGGGAAATGATCTTTATCATGCCCCTGACTCTTACATTTCAGGCACCAAACTTCTTCGTGCCCCTCTGGTCGAGCCGCTCTATCCTTCTTCAGGCTTTGAAACTCTAGGCAAAGATTCTTCAACTCCACGTGAATTTGCTGAACTCCTAAAGAAACGTCTTGAATCGGAGTCTCATGCAATCTCATCACAATTTCTAGGGCTTCCGCCTGGGTCCCAATTTTTTGCTGTGATAAAGCAACCCTTAGATGGGGTAAGAGTGAAGCTACAAACCATTCACGGTGCTACCCATCGGTAAGATTCATGTTAGCTTTGCGGATTTGGCATTTCAATCTCTAATCCAGCTCCCAGGGTGTTTCACCAGGCCTCATCATGATTTCCTTAAATCCAATGACTGACTGCGATTCAGACTTGAGCCTATTGAATTCCTTATTCAGCATGGTCTGAGTGTCTTCCAACAATCCCATCGGGTTATTAGTGCAGTATTTCATGGACCATGTCAATGCACAATCTTGTTGAGTAGTAACCAGCTGCGCTTTCTTCATATGATCATCTGTAATATTCTGGGTTGTCCATATGGCCTTCACAAGGAACCAAAACTAGTCTGGGTCCTCATTTCCCAAGCCCTTAAAAACAATCAACTTAATCGTATTCGACATATTGAATGGTAGCGGAGGTGGTGGCGGTGTGGGCGAAGGTGTATGATGTGGAGATGAAGGTGGAGGTGGTGTGGGTGAGTGAGGTATTCGCGGAAACCCTTGCCTTATTAATTGGACAACGCTCTGTGGTGAAGCCTGTGTTGCTCCTTCTTCGTCACTCAGAGGAGGCTCATTCAGCAGGCTATATTCAAGGCCTATCCTCCTTTCATCCCTGAATAACTTTCCACTTCGTATAGCTCCAAACATCAAGGTAATGGCATAACCTGCTTTTCACACAAGAGCATCTTAATCCAAGTATTCAAAGATCTTAAATACTTACCTTGTGATTCATTGGAGAAACATTGCTCTACTTTGTTGTAGCTGACCGAGGTATCGAACGCGAATTCTGTCACAAATCCTCCTATGACGCAATCAAGCTAGTGATCAACAACGCATGTGATCTTATCTTCAGAAACTTCCAATCTCCGCACTAGCTCCGTGGTCCACACTATTGGACCATCAAGCCTCCACCTTCCCTGGCTGTCTACCAATTTAGTGATCCACTCATATAGTTCGATCGAGAAGGAATAGAAGAAAATTTCATGTATCTCTGTGTACAGATATCTATCCAACCAATGTTCTTTCATCAAGCGTGGATTTCTTTTTTCTTAGGCTGCGAATTCGTGGATCTTTCTATCCAACCACTCCTCAATTTACTTCTTAGTTGGATTCCATTGATGCGACATCGCACATCTCTTTATGCAGATATTGGTCCTAGAAATGGAAACATTTGTTGGCTTAGTGGGTCCTGACCTAGGTTCAGAGTTAGTTTTGCCAAAAAAATCCCTACACTATTGTCCCTTTCAGTGTCAATCCGCAGAGTGTGGACTGAAGTCTCACTTGAAGCAGTATGGGGGGATGTTGGAACCAAGTTTCCACACCCTAAGATTAGTGTAATGTCATTTTATGCCCTAAACCTTCCTTTGCCGGGATCGATAAGCCATTTGGGCTTATCGATATAACTACCCTTAATCAGCTCTCATACCTCCATGAATGGTCACGACTGTCTTTCACGGACCCTAAACAGGTGAATCAACCACCTAAGCTCCTCTGTGATTACTCCTAATATCTTGTTTTACCCTAATCGGCCTAAGCGTTGAGAACTTTAACATGCAATAAGATATGCTTTGCGTAAACAAATAATATTAAGTGTGTTCATATAACAACATCAATTATGTAAACTCATGCATCAATACAATATTACTTCATAACCCATCATTCATTACAACATAAAAGTGTATTCATTCATAACATAACTAAAAGGACAAAACACAAGAAATTTTGGAATAATCTCTTTATTAATACTTCAATTCTGCTTACATACTCAAGACTTCACTGCGCACTCAGCTGCAGGGGTCTGCACACTCAGCTGCAGACTCTACTCTAGGCCTCTGCGTACACAGCTATAGATCCTCTCTTATACTCTAAGACTTCTTCGCTTTTCTACCTACTAACCCATTACATTCATCTTTGTCATCGATTGTTATCATCCCATAGACTCTCTAAGACTCTCCTACTTATACAATCCCATGGCCCGCGGACCATGGGTAGATCTATAAAATCTAACACAACTTACATAAAAGAAGGGTAAAAGCCTTTATGACACTTCACTATCTAAGTGCCTCGTGACCACAACTTGTGGAGACTTTACATTCTATACAACAAAACTTGGGCGTTTTGCCCCAAAATTGATCCTAGGGGACCTTGTCCCAACACAACCTCACTATATTCCTGATGAAAACTTGTGCTACATTACTAGATGAATAAGCAGACTTTTCTAGAGTGAAGTGTGATACCTTTGTCAACATGTCAACCAAAACCATAATAGAATCATATTGTCCAAATGTCATGAGAAAACCTATAATTAAATCCATGGAAATGACTCCCATTTCCAATCTAGAATCATAATTAGCCGTAGTAGACCACTTGGATGCTTACACTATACTTTTACCTTTTGAAAATCCAAACATCTAGCCACAAACTATGCCACTTCCTTCTTTAGATTTGACCAATAGTAGAACTTCTTCACCGTTGTCAATGTCTTATGATATCCCAAATGACCTAAATATGGATTAGCATGAAGTTCCCTCAAGATAAGCTTCTTGAGATCACTGTTGTTTGACATATAGATCATGTCCCTCAATTTACCAAACCATCTGCTGTGAGATGATAGTCCACATCTTGATCACCTGTACCCTATCATTGTAACTTGTGCCTAAGCTCCCTATACCTATCATCCTGTTGTCCTACCTGTAATATCTGATCCTATAAATCTATCCCATATGAGCTCATAGTTGTTATGTGATTTACATGTACTCTTTTGCTAAGAGCATCTGCAACCTTGTTCTCTTTACCCTTCATGTACCTAATCTCAAATTTAAACTCATTGATTGTGGCGAACCATCTAGCTTGACTAGCATTCATATTTGGTTGGTGTTGGGCCGTTAATATGCCATTATTATTATCACTTTTGAACACTTATCCCGCCCATTTCCACTATTCTTCATCATATCATTTGTTATAATTTATCATTTAAATCCATTTTATAAATGCTTTATGATCTTATGGATGAATATTATTTATTCTCTTTTATTTCTAATAGATTGATGATTATGAATGATTTTATCAATGATAGTTTTCAATAAATTAGTTGTAACATTATTTACCATTTTTAACCTCCAAGATAATTTCTAGATTGAAGATTTGACCATTAAATCTGCCAACTCAGAAATTCGCTGGAATAAGAAGTGGCAGTTTTGCGGTTGAGATTCTGAGCAAATGAAGAAAAATTTGGAAAATCTGGAACATGGGTTTTGTCCAGAACGGACCCAATTAACTTTACTAAAGAACGGTTTGCCCAAATTCGGCTTGTACTGAGAGAAACACAGGGTTCTTTGAGCACGATTTTCTCAGATTTGCTGTTGCGGCCATCCTCCAAATCTCAGCTGCAAAGCCAAATTCGTCTTGCTCTTGTTGAGAGATGGAAGAAAATATATTTTCTTGTTGATCAATTGGTTAGAATCAATCCAATTTTGTAAAATAAATCATGTTGTAATTATCTATGTTGTAACTGCTCTCTGATCTTTCTCTATTTAAATAAAAACAAAGATCAGAGAGAGGAGGGACTTTTGGGATTCGAATGATGGAATGGAGAGAGATGGAACGAGTATTATTTTGAACTGTAATTTTATTTGCAGACTCTCACTGCTGAGAAGACACAACTCAATGTAATGCTGTTCGATTTGATGATCAATATATAAGCAGAGTTATTATTCCTTCACATCTTCTGAAGCACTACCGGCAGTGATCATTGGTGGTTAAGGGCTCAACCCCGGTGGATTCACTTGCCGTTCCTGTACCATTATTTCATGATCTTTATTGTGTGATGGTTTGATTTTATTTCTACTTATCGTAATCATGTAATTTTACTGCTTGGTATTTCCAGATTGAATGAACTGATTTGTTTTATATACTGTACTTAAATTGCGTTGCTGTTCATTTCCTTCTTAACAGAGCTCACTGCTTTTTGCCAGCATGTTGTTGCACTGTTCATTTCATTTTCAAAGCTGCGCTGATCACTCCAGTAATTTAACAATTTTCTGTTCATTACAGTTATATAAGTTTGGCTATTCAGTTCTAATATTTAGCGCTGTTATTCATTTACTTTATGCAATTATTTAAGCTTACCTTTCAGCATTCTTTTAGTTAGCACAATTGTCTCATTTTCATCAAGTTGTAGTAATACGATTGATTTAATTCTTTGCACTTTCCAATTGGTTATTTAGTGTTGTGTGTGAGATCAAAAACTGTAAAGGACATTAGTTATCGCTGCCTAAGTTCTCAGATTGTGGATCTTATTTATGTTTGATTTCAATTGTATCAATATCCAGAGGAATGAGTTATTGCTACTGTATCCTCAATTGATGGTTGTTTGAGTGAATGATTTAGTTTAGAACATTTCAGTTTCTTGCTATTCCATTTACTGCCTTTCCATTTTAGACTTGTTGTTCCATTTCTTATTTGCTGTTCTATTTTACTTTCTGCCATTCCATTTACTTGTATTTGCTTCTTTGGTGTGAGAGAAGGTCTAAGGCTGAAGTGAGCCTCAGCAGTCGCTGCCTAGCTCCCAGACCTATGGTCCATGCTCTAATTTCCTTTCCATCAGTTTCTAGAGGGATCGGTTATCGCTTCCGCACCCTTGACTGATAAGCTGCCTTGTGTGATTTTATCCTTTTGAAGCAATTTAGTCATAGTTTAGCAACCGTTTACTCTTGTATTTTCTGAACGTTGTACTACTAAGCATTACTCTTGAGTAAATAGCCGCCTTAGACTGAGTACACTCTTGAAATAAAAAGTCGTCCCTGGGTTGACAATTAATGTGAGGTAATTAGGAGTTTAAAAGACACCATTTTATCGCTCCACAACTTGTTACCTCCAAACTTGCAAGTAAAATGTTACCTTCCATATGAAGAATTATCAGCCACTGAGATAGAAATCAATGTTTCACCTGCCAAATGTCCCAACGTTCAATCAAAAGTAGTACCCATAGCAGCAACTCCACCTCCTGTCCTAGATCTTCTTGGTTATTTGATAGGTTTAGGCAATGCACTTGCCCCTAGAGATTAGTGAGTAGTAGGCTCTGCATGGGTATTAGATAGTCAATTCCATTTCATTTTGTAAATAACAAAGGGAAAAAATTGGCTTTATTGTTGTTAGATGTGAATTCTATTTACTATGATAAGCATCAACCTGATTAAAGCAACTTGTGATATTTGGTTAATGCTTTGTGTAGGCCTCCATTGCCTGTTTTACTTGCAACATTAGTATGTCAAGGCCTTCAGATCAATGGGAAACTTATATGGGGTGATGGTCAAATTTTTTATAGCTTGAAGCTTTAGAATAACTCTTTTGGTCTTACACCTGCTGGACCTCTACAGGTATAGTTCATAAAATGTGAAAATAGTTGAGATATTAGTTCTATTTACTATAAATATTGCTAGTTTAATAGGATGTAGATGTACATCTATTTTGAGTCCTTTTCCTAAGTTTCATTCCTGGTAAATTAGGTGCCACCTTTGCAGCCTAGTAGCTCAGCACACACACTGCTACCAATGGTACTATTTCAAAACATATCTCCTGGACTGTAAAACACTCTTTTGTAGGTGGAAGTGAAAAATAATCAACTTGTTTGGTATTTTAGTGATAATAATTCATTTGAAGTTTTCTTCACTGAGGATGGCAGGATGGAGCGTGCAACATTTATGGATGTAATAATGAATGATAGGATCTAAATTTTAAGCTTTGGAAGTTTTCTTCATTGAGGATGGCAAGATGGAGCATGCAACATTTTTGGAGCTAATAATAAATGCTTGGTCCATTCCCTCTCCGCCACTTTGCCTGCGCCTTCGACTCCGTTGGATTTTTAGGACTTTTGGGTCAGAAGGACTGGGCAGGATGGACAAGTCGAAGTGATCAAAAGGGGAAGAGGAAGAGCACATAGACAGTGAGCTTGTTCTCTCCATTGAAAAGTAGCAGGAAATCCAGGATGAGCTTGAGAGGGTAAGTTCTCACGCACTCTGAAAAATGATTTTTGGGGTTATTTTATTTTATTTATTTATTTTTAAATTGGTTTTTTTCTTATCTTTTTTTAAAACATTTTGCCCATTCCTTTCACTATGTATTATTTTTTTCATTTATTGGTGCATTTGTGGATTGATTGAATTTTTTCTTGTCCATGGGCTGCTTGAGAATGATTTGTTACAGCCCTTAAGAGTGGGTTTGAGGAAAAGTGGAGTTTTTTCATTAAACCCACACTTCATCTTCATATTCTTTCACTCTTTTGGATATGGACATTTTGATTGGTTTACATATATTGTTTTTCCAAGAGTGTCGAGCAAATTATTTCAAGGAAAAATTGAAACTAGAACATCCTCAAATTAGTTATTTCAGTTTTTTTACCATATCCATTTATTGTTCGGTCGTGAGTTGGTAAATCTCAGGGTTCGATAAATGTAACTTTTTATGCGACAATTCTTGAGCAGTTACAGTCTGCTTATTTAAGATTAGGTTCATAATGACCTGGTGACCTAAGGATCTCTCAATGTACTATGTTGCACTACTAAATCCCTTTTGGTCTCAATTACAACCTACACATTTATGATAAGGTCATAATGCCCTGGTCACCTAGGGTACTCTTGCCCTAGTCACTACCCCCAAAACATCTAACATGGTTGCTAGAATTAATGGCAAAAGCTCACAATTCTATATGGTACCTGCCCTTAGGGAAGGGTAGACCTGCCTTACCTATATGGTTGTTGAAAGTTGGCTTATTCTTACATTCGTCTTTTTATTAGTTGCTGGAAATATTTCTTAGAGGAATTAGTGGATAGAGTTTAAGCTGGATTGTGGATGATCATCAAAGTATTCCTACATTACATATTTGTAATTTCATAGTTTCATTCAATTGAGGAAGAACCAGATTCATTGTATCATTTTTGTTTTCCCTTTCCCCACTTATATGGCAATGTTGCAGCTTTGGATTTTATTTTTTCATTATACTTGTTCTCTCTGAGATTGAGTCTAAAGTCTCTAGTACCTAGCAGAGCCTTTTTCTCTTCTATCATAAGATGCAAATGTGTGTAAACCTATGTAGTTGATGAAATAAGTTTGGAGTGGATTGAAACAATGAGATTTTGCTGTGGTGGTGGTTATGAATCATTTTTTCAATTAAGCATAGCATGTCTATATGATATAATGGAGAAAAATGGAAAACAAAGTGAAATATTTAAAGGGTGCATTGAGCTGCTCTCTTTTGGCTATTCATCTCCAATTATGTTGAATGTTAGAAATGGGGGCCAACTTCAAAACTTTTTTCTTTCATGAGACTGTAGAAATCACTCTCCAAATGAATTGAAAATGTCCTAGTGCACTCTGGGTTGCTCTATCACTAGTATTACATGGGATGTTTATATTCAAGTCATTCAGGTTATTATTTTTTTTAGTTATTATATGATGTCCAACTGTGTGGGGCCTTCTACATGGGTAAATTGCACTTGGGTATTATGGACAATTGAGTCCTCAATTATTTTTTGTTCTTTTCCTTTCACTACAGGGTCTTTAACATTCATTACTGTTTGATACACTGAGCATTAAAAGTCATCTGCCCTTCTTTGTGCTTTTCCTTTAACTACAAGGTCTTTAACATTCAATATTGTTTGATACACTGAGCATTAAATATCATCTGCCCCTCACCATAAACCATAAAAAAGGCTTTCTTTATATATAATTTATTTGAATGAAATAAAGGGAGAGAGCTATCATTTCAATTTCTCTAGCGTGGCATACACCAAACTATGAAACACATCATTTTAATTTTAACAGAATAACCATGTAGTTCATCAAATTAAAAATCGAATTATATCAAAGCTACAAATCAGAATACCCATTTTTAAAAATCCCCCTATCAGGGAACAACATGGAAATATGCTTATTTCCATTAGAATTGAGTGTCAGGGCTATGATACGCAGCTTAATGTTATGAACATTGCAGCCTGTTTACATGAGATCACCATTGTGAACTAATGGCATTCTAGGAAGAGGAGTCTTCCTTGTGTACAATCTGAAACACGTTCTTCGTTGGATATATCAAATTTTCTGATAATACAACATTCAATAATCATGTGATTCTGGATCTTGTGAATAGTAATAATGGCATACATAGGACTGAGAATTGACCATGGTTGGCAATGTCTAATCTCAGTAATTAGGTAGGGAACACTGCAACTGAAGAAGGTGATGATAACAATCTACAGTAGAAGGCCTATGATCTAAGTCTTGTTCCAAGCATCTGTTCTATAAATTCCTCAATAGCACAGGCACATTTAGCCCACTTGTCCTGATAAGGTGTCCAGTACTCCACACCTCAAATTTAACCCTATGAACACCCCTAGACATCTTAGGAGCATGGTTCAAGCCACTAAGATTATGAGGGTAAATTTGAGGTGCACCAATGGCATCCTCAAAATCTATTATAAACCACTCATCTGATTCAATGTTCTTCGTCACGTTATCCCACCTGAGATTCTTGTGCATAAACAAAAGGTTGTGCAAAGACACAAGTTCCTTGGTCACAAATTTCAGAGCTTCCACGAGCTATTTGGGTTTGGTGTTTGGGTTTGTTCGTAGTATTTAATTTTTATCTTTTTTCTTTAATTTAAAATCAGCGACTATAAATGTAATTCTAAGGATTTCCATAACTCTTCACTTGGTTTTGTGTTTGGGGTTTCTTCGTAGTTTTTAATTTTTATCTTTTAACTTTTTTCTTTAATTTAAAATCAATGACTATAAATGTAATTTTAAGGATTGGCATAACTCTTCACATAATTTTTTAAAGTGTGCTAGCTCAATGGAAAGCATCTTCTTTAGGAGTTAACATGAATTAATCAATGATTTTGTAGTTCATTTTTAATTAAATGCTTTTTATATTGATTTATTTCAATGGTGAGATATTTCTGGATTCATTGTTTTGTATTGTCTCTAAAGAGACAAAAGTGATCTTTAAATAATTTTTTTATCGTCTCTAGAGAGACAATAGCTAGTATTAAAGACATATTGTCTCTAATCCAAGTGTTGTCTTTAGAGAGACAAAAATGAAATTGTCTCCTAAGAGACAATAATGGTTGTGTTATATACTCTCTTTATAGAGACAATATTTTTTAAGACAATAATCTTTAAAACAGTATACTTTAAGACAATATTTTTTTAAGGCAATAATATTTAAGACACTATTTTTTAAGACAATCATTTTTGATACACCCGCTTAAAGACAACATTTACGACAATACACAATTTTTTGTGCATATAGTGCAGTAGTGAAGCAAAAGCAAGGCATAAATTTCAGAGAGGAAAGCAAAAGCCACTTAGTATAAGTTGGTCTACTAAAGTTGCCATTACCTGCTGTCATAAGTTGCTCTACAATTTTTTGGTGGACTTTTACCATGTGAATTTAGGTATCACATGTTGCTTTATACTCTGGAAGGAAAATCTATTGTGGTTATATGAAAATCTAGTCTATGTGGTATACTTTTTAATTATTATTAATAATAAGGTAATCTTGCATTGAATTTAGGTATCACATGTAGCTCTATACTCCGAAGGAAATATATGTGTGGTATACTTTTTAATTATTATTAATAATGCGGTTTTTTTATGTAAGATAATAATAAGTTTGTTTATGTAAGATGGGTTTTGGTAGTCTTGTCAATTTTTTTATTATTTATTTTTATTTATTTTTTTAACCTTTTGAGAATTTATTTCAATAGAATCACTCGATTCATTATTTTCCTAGAAATGTATTTTTGTGGTTAATATTATTAAAAATGTATATATTTTTATCTAGTATTAATTGTTTTCATGTAATAATATTAGTTGGATTCATAATAAGATTACTATTATAGATATTCGGTGGTTATTGAAGATATCTTTAAGGAAAAATAATTGAGTTCAAAATTGGAGAATTTACCTCTCAAATCAGTTGTGACGAATCTCTCATACTACTCTATAGACCATTCATTTGAACTTAAGTTGGGGTGGTGGAGAACCTATGGCCTGCCTCCTTATATTTTGTTTCAAGTTGAAAAGAGGTTTCATAAAGCCTTTCCTTTGTCCCCTACGATTTTGTTTTTTAGGAAGGAGTTTGAGATTGTAAGCGTTGTAGTCGTTTTTAAAATTTCATTTATAAAACTAGCCTTGATGATCTCATCCACAAATTAAGGCATTGTGTTATGTAAGCTCATCTATGATTTGTAATTATTAGCACAAGACGCCATTAAAATCATGTCAATAGTTGGCATCTTCAATATACAAGTCTCAATAAAATCTATTCACATGTTGGAAGCAAATCCAAGGATTATAGAAAGACAGATGTGATGGGATGGATGATCAAATTCATGTATACTTTGCAAAGAAAATGTTGCAAGATATTTCAAAGATTAACAAGGTGTCAAAATCATAAGATAACCTTGCACTTGTTGAACCACACATGGTATGTTGAAGGAGAATGGTAGTTTAAAAAACCATTCGAAAATCCTCCATGTACCACTCATAAATTGTTATGCTTTTGACCTGCGATAAATTCCAGAATACCAAATATGCAAAGAAATACAACCCAAAAAATAGAACAAAATAAGCAAAACAATAAGTATTTTATTATTAAGAGATGAAGGCAGTGTTCACTTGCCTCTTCGAGGGGGAAACCTCCAACAGAGCTGTTATAGACATTTTTGGGCACTTCAACCCCGATCATAAATGTCCATAAACTGAGGGCTCCTAAGTCCCTAAAAGTGTTGCTTCACCACCTAAAGGAACAAGGTCAACTGATTACATCATCTCCGAGAATTTCTCCACTGAAAACTGCTCATAAATGGTCAAAATTGGACCATAATGAAAGCTCAATGCAGAGGGTGTGATGCATATCACCTTCCCAATGTACAGGGTGTGATGTATAGTGATTTTCTCCTCTGTAGGGTGTGATGGTCGGGAATGGACAAATGGCAGGGACAAAAATGTGAGGTGGAAGATCATGGAATCTTCCAGAAGCTTCCCCTCTGACACTTGCCACTCCATTTTTTCAACCAGGGATGAGTAAGAGATCATCATTCTCCAAGTGGAAGTAGGAAACTATCAGAGAGAAGACACTAATCAAGATCCCAAAAGATGACTCACCTCTCTGTAATCATCTATATATGGATCCCTCATCACAGAGATCTAGAGGCTAGAATTTTGTATCTTATAGAGAAGTGTTGTTGGTATTCCGGTGTACATTATCAGTGTTGGATGATCTAGCTTTGCTTGAGGTGAAGAAGGGCTTCTTAGCTGGAGGATGATGCTGGGTCAGAGCACGTGGTTGTAATCTTCTTGCTACTTGCCATTTGAATAAAGCTATTCTTGTTTCCTTCCATATTCTTGTGTACTTGTTTATATATGCATGTATATGGTTAATGCACATCAGGTCCTGCATTATTTATGAATTTAGATGCTTGTT
Organism: Pinus taeda; assembly: GCA_000404065.3. Classification (NCBI taxonomy): domain Eukaryota; kingdom Viridiplantae; phylum Streptophyta; class Pinopsida; order Pinales; family Pinaceae; genus Pinus; species Pinus taeda. The sequence goes on from APFE030312293.1 coordinate 150,751, forward strand.
TCTTGCAGAGTAGTATGTTGTTGTGATTCTACAGGTCCTTTTGAAGCTGGGTAGACAAAGAGGAAGTAGAAAAACTCTATCAAGAAGGAGAGGAAATTGAGCGCAAGACTCAGGTTGGCCCTCTTGGTTTTTCTCTCATCTATTTTCATAAAACGAATCAATAGTAGACTTTTATTGTTTGCTTCTAAGATAATCACCCATCTTAGTGGGAATAGCAGCATCTGAGTGGACACTATTCCCGTATAACAAAATGGAGACTCCGCTAGGGAGCGACTAGATTACTTGTTAGCTTATCTATCCTTGTTTCATTTATAAACATACAGACGAAGCCTAAAGTCAAGCCAGCTAGCCTTCGAATTGCATTTGTCCTACAAATGCAAAGTAGATCAATTCTGCTTCAGTCAATCTCCATGTTTTGTTTATGAATTAAAAAATAGATCTGCAAGCAATCTCATTGCCCTAAGTGGTGGCTCTAGTAACCTCTTAGATCACCCCTGTGTTTTACATACACTGATCTTTACTTATTCAGCCTAAACACCTGAACTAGATTACAAACTGTGAGTGAAATCTCGTTCAAAGTCTCGCATTTCTACCATCGCACCCTGCCTTCAAGGCAGCCTGTATGCATCGCAATTCCCGAGTGCAGTAGGTGCACTGCATACTGAGTTCACTGTGTAACAGGTGCGATGGTCAGGGAGGATTAAATTTACCCTCCGACTGTGGATTTTTCTCATTGTTTTCAGTCTTATTCAAGAGTTTTGCTATCTGTAGTGAGTGTACTTCTGTGAAAACCCCCTTATCTTGCATTATTCCACCTCCTTAGTGCAAAGAACTATAAATGTTTTTATCTATTGTGCGTCGTTTTTAGTTCTCTTTTGAAAAAGGTAGCATAGTCGAACAGTCGTCTCTAGATCTAAAAGTGTCATAGCTGTCGTTTTCAGTTTTAGAAAGCAATTCCGTTGTTTTGGATAGTCAATTATACGGTTACTGTTGCATAGGATTTGAATTATTAGTCTTAAAGTGTCGAAAAAAAATTTCCATTTCAAAATTGTAAAGTGTCTCTCTTGCTTTCACTTCGTTTTGAAAAATAATTTTGTTGAGTACTGCCGCTTTAAAAGTAATTCAGTTTTGCACATAGCTTTATTAATGTCATTCACACATTAAGAGAGCTGAAAACAAATACATGCATGTGCATTTGCATTTTGATTGCTTGGCTTGATTTAGGACTATGCATTTAGCATGTGCTCTATGCTCAATGAAGAAAAGATGCTTGACTTTCTTCCCTTTAGTAGCTAGGATTTTCATTCCTGAAAGAAGATAAAACGTTTGTTTATCATCTTAGATTGCATTTAGGAATTATACATACATCATGTGGTGAACCTGAAAGGCAAACTGTTAAGCAAGATCAACTTAAAATAAATTCAATGAATCTAACAACGCTTCGGAACTTAACGCACAACATCTAGAGGTCTAGGCTAGAGACGTATTCCGGTGTCGTAAAGCCTAGCAACTGTTGCTTTCAGTGTTGGTTGAGTGATTCCTCCACTTTCAGGTGGCAAGTGCCACTATGGTCTTGTGCTCCCATGTACCGTCGTGTATATATTGGAAGACCACAATAGGCTTCATCCTTTATCCTTAGCAAGCCGTGTCTGCCGCCCTATCGATCATAATGCACCGAACACAGCATTCGGGAAGATTGAATGCCGTACTGTAAAAAGTATTCTGCAGTTTTACGATTGGTTTGGTAATCCTCTCTGCCTAGATCTCCAGAGAAGTCCATTTTGCTCCTTTTCAGACTCCTTAAAGGAAAAGGTCCTCTGAGCACTTGTCACTTCAGGCTCAATAAATATCGAAGGCGACTAGAGTCATCTTTTTTTGTTTCTCGACTCTTTAAAATTAAAAAAAGAAGTTGTGTCCAAGCGTCTAAAAACTTATTTTAAATTGGAATAACATCACAAATTTCCCCGTTGATCTTCAGGTTGAGAAGATGGAGTCTACCAACCAAGTATTTCCCCATGAAGGAAATCCTAGTCCTTTCTCCTCTTGGGGAGATGTTAGTCCACCCCATATGGCCACTTTGTCACTTCCAAGATTGACAATTGGTTTGCCCGTCTGGCTCTTCTCTACCTCTATCGTTCAGAATCCCGTAGTTCCTGAACAGTCTAATCAACAACTAGACGAAACTAGAGTTTCCTCACAACCTTCTACTTCATCCAATTCTCCATCTCCTCCTTCCTCTTCACTTGATAAAGCCGATAAGGCCGAAAAGAAAGTAACTGAGAAGAAGAAGAAGCAGAAAGAGAAAAAGGAAAAGAAGAAAAAGGAACCAAAATCGAAAGGGAGCAACCAAGTATTGTCTAGAAAAAATTCACACACTGCACAGTCAAAACCTAAATCTCCTTGCGTCATTTGCAATGGAGACCACTATCACCGAGATTTTCCCTGCATCCCTCGGATCTTAAGGGACTGGTCTCCTCGTTTGCACAATCTGGTAGCATCAACCTCTGGTGGTCACATTGAATGCTCACCATCAACCAGTGAAAGTGAAGCACATGGACAAAGAAGGAATCCTAAACTTCCTTGTAAGTTGTGTGAAGGCGATCACGCCGTCCACCACTGTCCCTTCCTTGACGAGGCTAAAAGAGTTTTGGATAATCGTCCGGTTTCAGACCGGTTGAAAATCCGACTGGCTCATCATTGTGGTCAGCCGAAGCACCTATCATTGAAAATGAACCCTCTGAATCCATACCAGACGAAAGTCAAAGGGTAGATACGGCAGTTGACCCGGTCTTTCCATCAGAGTGTTCATCTTCGAATGGTACCGTCACTGAAGAGAAAGAGAACAACATAGTTCAAATTCTTTTCATCAACGTCAACTCCAATGAGCTTGGGGGTAGTCCTCCCGTTCCATTACCGCAGGAAGGAAGTTCATCAGAGTCATATCCGGCCGTCTATTCGGTCCCACCACCAAGCAACCTAGTCGTTTCCTTTGATTGGAATCTACTAGGCAGACCCTGGTTACCAGCTAGTGTACCATTTAGAATCATTGTACAAGCTTACAGAATGGTCATGGTTGGTACCATCATTGATGAAGGGGCTTCTGTGAGTATCCTTTCCTCAACTGTTTGGAAAGCGCTTGGTTCGCCATCGCTTTTGCCTGAAATGAGAAATCTGACAGGCTTCGACAAGGGAACCAGTCAACCTTTAGGGATCCTTCCAAATGTGACCATTACTTTGAGAAGGAAAATTGTTCACATGAATTTTATGGTAGTTCAAGGACCTTTAGATTATAATCTAGTCCTTGGATGCGACTATATTTATTGCATGGGAGGCATCATCTCCTCACTCTTTAGAGTAATGTGTTTTCCGCACGAAGGCAGAATGGTCAAGCTCGTGGACCAAATGTCATTCCCCGAATCACACATTGCAAATAGTCAAATTCCATCCCTGAATGGTCTTTTCACGCTAGAAATGTCTCATCGGTCTCCAGTCCGTCCACCCTAGTCTGCTTCGGTAGAAAAACTCTGGGTATAGGGTAGGTTTCGGCGAAGGATATATGACTAGTCCGATACCCATCTGTATAGGAAAAGGGGATTAGACCAGATAAGATACCTCCGTTAGAAGGTAGGCCTTTCCCAATAGAACAAATGTTTTGTTTGCAAATTGAAGGGTAATCTAGAAACTCCACTTCGCTATACCTGGGGGCATGCAAACCTTTCCGCATGCAAGCGAAGAGTGGCTATTTATTTTTTAAATTTGTAGGACCTCTAACCCTTTCAAGCCGTAAGGCTAGTCGTTTCCTAACTTTCATAAAGAAAGGATCCGTGGCAAAGCTTTAGAGATGTAAGCCACTTCAAAATAGCATCTCGAATGAGACATTTCTTATCATATGACTGGCGAGCAATGTTGTCGCAGAGTTCAATCTAGTTAAAAAATAAACTCTCCACAAGAAGTTTTAGCGCATAGTTCAAGCTCGTTAAAAAATAAACATAAGTCATGAGCAAGTGTTTCCCCCATCGTTTAAGCTCATTAAAAAATGAACCGGTAAATAACCATTATGAATGCCTTATCGCCAGCTTTTGAGCCTTGGTCGTGTTCTTTCCATCACCTCCACTCTGTTTTTAGCCGATCATTTACCCCCATATGATTGTTTACCCCTTCAAAGAACATCTGAGAAGAGTGATTCTGTTAGCCATCCTTGTGACCTGCCATGATTGGAAAATTCCAAATCTTACCTGGAATCAGCTACTACCCAAAACCATCACTCATTCCTCGAAAAAGAGTCTTCTTTAAGCTCTTTTCACCTAACTCATGAAATATGAAAAGATTGTCGAGCGATTGGCCTCTCCGGCTCGTTAAAAGGCATCGGAAGTGCTATCCCTCCTCTAGATTTTAAACTTTTTGGACCTGAGGGATTATTATACAAAAAGATCGAGCGCTTGTCTTGTTCGGCTCATTAAAACTATCGAAAATTCATCCCTTTTGTATTATTTTACGCTTTTTCGGACTTAAGGGATTATACCACGAAAAAGAATCTTCAGAGTCTTCTTTCCGTTTCTTTCAAACTCTCTGAAATTGAAAGAGACCGAGTTATCTTTGTCGTTAAACTCGTTAAAACCGAATAGCGACAAACTTGTCCAAATGGACGAGAACGATTTTCACTGTCGTTAGGCTCGCTAAAATATGGTGACAGGTTCGCCCGAAGGGCGGATTATAGAACAAGCATATGTTATCCTCCTCAAGATTGACAAAAATAAAGAGGTATTGGTCAGCAATGACTGTGGAAAATTGAGAAGAAAACTTGAAGAAACTTTATTGGTAGCAAGTCGCTCTTGAACATGACATTTTCCTTCCCCATCCATGTCGGGTTGGGTTGTTTCGTTCACTGGTCTTCACCATTGGTCCGTCACACCATCCATCTTTGGAGTTAACGCTACCAATCCATCGTCAGTGTCGCCGATATGTTCAAGAGAATTCATTCAGAGAATTCACCCGTGTCTCACCCACTACAATACATTCATGCTTCATTCCTTCATGACGGCCACCCTGAAGCCTGTAGCGTCAGTTTATTTTCACCACCAAAATAATTTGCTTCGTTCTATGTCGTTGATGTGGGATTCATTAAGGCCCTCCTACGATAGGTTGCTTCTTGTCGAAATCAGCTCATTATCCAAGAATTTGACTTAGGAACAACCCTTTCAGTACTTTGAAGCTTGCATGCCTCAATGGTGAGTTTCTCACTATCGGCGACAGGTTTACATCAATGGCCTTTGAGTGAGATATTTTGTGTGGTGTTCGACGCCAAGTCCCTTTTCACACCACGTAAATTGTACTGTAGTACCTTGAGGGTCATTGACATTATTGGTGATTCCTCTCGCGCCTATTAATAGCTTACATCATTGGCTGGTAATCAGGCAATGCCTTTCCATATTCGACTCTAGAACATTTTTCACATGGATCAACTTGTACTCCGAGTGAAGATTGGACGAGTTTTGAAGACCCTGGATCTAGTTTCATCCATCTGGGCTGCGATATATTCGGGAATATAAAAACATCCAGTGTACATCATTGCCGAACAGATGATTGTCCAAATCAAAGGATGATGTGTCCATATCATTAGTCTTTCACACAGACGATCGTCTGTCCTATGTACATGAAAATGAATTTATAAAGCTGAGCATGGGAATACCCGCCTCAGCTAGATCATGAAAAATGTTGTCAAAATAATGTATTGTATTGTATCTTATTATAGGTCACCTCCCAGCTTGGAAAAACTTCAGACCCTCATAGTAAAGCATTTCACCCGACATCAAAAAGATTAATGACCTCATGCTTTAGGGGGAAACTGTTATACACATTTTTGGGCACTTCAACCCCAATCATAAATGTCCATAAATTGAGGGCTCCTGAGTCACTAAAAGTGTTGCTTCACTGCCTAAAGGAACAAGGTCAACTGATTACATCATCTCCCAGAAGTTCTCCACTGAAAACTGC
>APFE030312294.1:0-11303 GCA_000404065.3 Pinus taeda
GACCATAGTATCTCGTCAGATGTGTTGATCCCAAGTATTGGGTCCATGGTATTGGTTTGTTATGGTTTTGGACCATGGTATTGAGCAAGGCCTAAGACTATAAAAGGAGAAGAAGATCATTAGGCAAGATAATTGGAAAAGGTCTTGAATATCTGATGAAGGATGAGATCCAGTATGCAGGTTATGGGTTTATGATGCATTGCTTAATCTAAGCTAAGGAGGGATCTCACCAGTTGATGGAGAACAAGATCTAAAGATAAATCAGGATCAAATGGTTTGAAATGAACTATCTCTCTATGGTTGATTATGCTTATTATAGATCTGTATACTGACACATGTAATGTTATGAACTGGGTATAACTTAAGTCTAAAATCGCTGCAAGTCATGATTAAATATTTATAGATCTGTACGCGGGTTGGCTTTGGCAAAAGCCCGTATGTACGTGGGGTTGGTTCGTCCAAGTAGCGTATACCATTTAAGCTATGATTTTTGATGATACAGTTGGTTCTGAATAGTGTTGCAAAGTTCAGGGTTCTTCTTTGTGTTCTCGTGACTACTTTTTGTTGACAGGGTTTCAGTGATTCAGTATTGGGTGATTCAGAGATTGATAATGCCAGTATTAATTGATTGTGTGCTTCAATGATATTGATGGGTCCAGTATGAAAATTGGATGAAACGTGGCCTTCAGATTATTATGTTGTGCTTCAAGAATATCCAGTCTGAAAATGTATGAAACGTGGTACCTGGAGGAAGAAAGAGAAGGTTGTTGCCTTTTGGAGGTCAGCAACAATGTACTAGTAAATGGATCGGCTAGTACAAGAGCTAAGGGGGTTGTAACTCCCTTCCAAGAGAGTCTGGAGAACGAGTAAAAGTTGGAGCATTTCAGTAGGCCAGCACCTACATACTAGTAAGTGGATCGGCTAGTACAAAAGCTAAGGGGGTTGTAGCTCCCTTCCAGGAGAGTCTAGAGAGCGAGAGAAGGTTGTAGCCTTCTACAGGTAGAAGCCTGCGTACTGGTATAAGACTGCACCAGTACAAAACTATTGTAAAAGAAGTTTCTTATTAAAAGAAGATAGAGACGACTTGCAGCAGGTGGTTTTCACCCACATTAGGTTTCCACCTTATATCATGGTGTTCATGTGTGCTTCTTTTGTGTGATGATTTATTCTGTTTTACTGCACCTGTTTACTATACATTTGGTTAATAAAGTTCTGATGCACTAACTAAAGATCAACATTTAATGGATTAACTGAATCATAAGTATTATGGATATACGGTAGTTGCATTAGACACAGTTGCATATACATGCGGGTTCAGTGAATCAAAACTGTGTATACGCAGGTTGGTCCAAACGCAGAGGCGTATAAACACAGGTATCTGGTTCTTGAAGTAGCGTATATGTATCTAAGTATGGAAATGGAAAAGTTTTATTGATTTGATAATACTGAATCACCCCCCCCCCCCCCCCCTCTCAGTATTATTTCCTACAAAATTTTCAGCCTTTAGCACAAGATGCCTAGAGACATTCAACCTCCTGAATTTGTTTCCATGTTGCGTTATGCAACAACCTTTCATTCAGATTTTTCTTACCATCTCATGAATAGGATATTTGTGACCTTACAACAATTGTTTCTTGATGCTCAGGAAATAGATGAGAATCGTCAAGCATGTGAGAAGCTCCCAAAACAGGTCCTGGATGAAACAAATGCAGATGAACAAGAGAGTGAGCATGTTCAAAATAGACTTGTTTTGAATCCTTATCCATTTCATTATGAGAAGAGGATATATAATATCATACATTTTCTTGAAAATCTCAATAATTATGTTTTTTCAAACAACAATAATAAGCTTGTTGAAAAGCAAGTTGTTGCTCCAAGTTTTGATTTTCCTATATATGATGATTATGATGATGACTTTCATGAACAACCAATTATATTTCCTTCATCACTCAACCTATATATCACAGTTACAACATTTGAAATAAAGAGAGTGATCAATTATATGAGGGCAACTCTTTGCCTTTATCCTTTTTTTCATTCAAGTTGCTAAAAGAGAAAGTTAAAATAATAAAATAAGTGAAGGAACATGAACCAATGCAAAATCACATAGGTTTACTAGGACAAACTAACAACATTATAGATCATCAGGAATTTTTTCATATTTTTTATGATCTTGTGGCTTTATATATGGAGAGTTTTTCCAGTTCATATTCACAACCATTAACTTACAGAGATTTTGAAAATGATGATTGTAAGGATGCTAATTCTCAAAAGAAGCCAGAGATATTTTCTTTATCAAAAATTATTCCATTGCAGTTGTCATATGAATATTTTTAGCCTCTTTATGACAACCATTACATTGAGATGCATGGAAGAAAATATGCAGTCAAAGGGATTACACATCAAAGTGATATTCTTTTACATTGTTGTGATATCAATTTGCAAGCATTTGAGGATACTTTTGTAGTATTTTTAGAGTCAATAAGGAGGCTCAAGTTTTCATATTTTATCAATAATGAATTTAATTTCAATTTTTTAAATAAGTTGCAAGAATGCAGTAAAGTAAAGAGTGATGTCTTTATGACCGCTAAAGCTAAGATTAAGAAATGACAATTTACTGACGTGGAGCAAGGAAAAGAGCACAATCAAGGAGCTACATTATTTCAACAGCTACTTGATTGGTTGTATTGGAATTTTTGTATTATTTTATTCAACAATTATTTTAGCACTTTAAAGTAAGATTCTGTGGAAAAAGCTTGTTGGGGAAAGCATGAATTTCACTTTGGTTTTTCAACAGTGATTTTTTCAATTTCAGTTTTCAATTTGCTATGTGTAGCAGTGTATGGTTTTCAACTACAGAGTTAATTGGTTGCAAATAAGGTTGTTAGTTTTAGGAAAAATATTGGGATCAGCGCAATGGATCAGGCCTTTGGTTTATGGGGTTTTTGCTGCCATATATGATCGACAACATCCTGTGAAGCTAGTTTTTATCACAATAAACTTTGTTTTTAAATGTTTTTTCAGAAAGGATGATAGTTTCAGTGTCAGCACTTTCAATGTAATAAAAAGGGAAATTATCGATAGCGGGCTATCATCACTTTAAGTGTTATGATATTTTTTTCTAATGAAATTCATTAACAACGGGCTTATCAACGTTTCTGATAAAATTAAGGCTAATTGTTAGTGCCAAAAACAAATTTAAAATTAAAAAATTGGAATTACGCTGACCACATCAACGTCAATGATGAGGTATGCAAGTGTGCCATGGGTAACTGTGAGGTTAAATCATAAATTTATCCACCGCCAATGTTGTATGGTTTGTTGAATAATCATGGGTTAAAATGTGTTTCCAACAAATCATAATCATTTTTCCAAATCAAAATGATTTCCCACATCCACCGTTAAACTCATTTCGTTTTGTAAGTTCGCGTTTTCATTTGTAAGTTTGCTAAATTTGTCGTTAAAGTGGTAAAGTTTGACAACAGAAATGTTGACATTCCTAGTATCGTCAAATTCTAAGAACATGTAGAAAGGAAATGTTGACAGTCAGTCTGTTAGTGAAATTGTCAGTTAAAACTCTATTTTTCCTGTACAACACAGTAATTTTGGGCACACTTTGCAGACAAATGAGAACGAATTTTACGAAACCAAAAGAAGCTTTTGTCCAAATCGGACTCATTTAGAAAAAACTCTCTTGATTTTATAATAAATATCACAGTTTTGTATTTTCAAAGGGATCACTAGACCCTACCTTTTAGGTTTTCGACAGGAAACAACTCATAGATAGTTGTTGACTTGGATGCCACCTCACCAAATTCGACTTGTTGATCCTTATCTCTAGCCATGACTCCAGAAACATCATGATATTTATATGCAGATAGGATTAGAAAGCTTTATATGCATGTATTTGAGATGTTCGATGTGATTATTTAGACTTTGTGTGATGCAGGCAAGTTCCCTCTGCGGACAGAGGCAACCCCTCTAGCCTTAGAGTGGGTCTAGTCACAACAAAGACAATACCAAAGAAAATTTCCTTAGAAATTTGATGACATGAAGGCCTACCTTCAGAGCCTCATTTGATGAAACTGTCATCATGTTGCTCCAGCTCTTGTTCTTCTAATCACTTGTACCTGAAAACAACATACAGAGAAGAACCACGAACATAATAGAATATGACAAAAATGATATACTTAAAGAGTTAAGGAGGTTCATGCTATCAATATACAATTTAGCATAAGATATAGGAAATAAGCCATTGATTTGTATTAATATAAACTAAAGTAAAACTTACAACCAAGCCTTGACGTTGTAAGTCCCCTTGAAGGGTCCTGTCAACATGTCTTCGTAAGAGGCTACTTCCACACTCTAGCAAAACTCTCTACTTTTACTATTTGAACTCTTGAACTCTAAAGCTACATGATTTCAGCCATGGAGGAAGTATTTATAGGAGGAGGAGCTTCCATAAGAGATGGGAGAAAGAGCTTATCCCTTTGAGAGGTTGTACAAAAGGTGGAACAACCATCCCAAAGGAGAGAGGCGAGCTCATATGATCCAACAACCAACCCTAGGACCGCCCATGAAGCTGTTACACTTCGAAGCTTCAACAGTTTGTTTAAAAAACTCGCCAAAAGTAGCTCGTCACGAGTGGAGACAGAGTGACGACATTTCTAGGGCTAGTTCAATCTTGGCCATCTTCGCGGGTGGAACAACTGTCGTCCTATGATGACCAAAAAACATAGGTAAAAAAGGGTTTGCTCTAGGAGTAGTGAACTGAGGTATTCTTCTTGAGATGACAAGGAGTACATTGACACATAATTTGCAACTTGACACAAGGCAGATGTCAATAACACGGACTGGCAGTGTCCGGGATCAGGGAATGTGGGGTCGGTGACAAATTACTATGTAACAGATGCCCCCTAAAGCATGAAGGCCAAGAGAGTGGGAGGGGCGAAATGCTTTACGAATCCATAACTGAACAAAACACCATCCTAGAGAGCCTGCAAATGCAAGTACATCTAATATCTCTGATACATGAGCAAATATTGAAAGGAAATACATGTGCATAAGGCATGGGTGCAACAATCCAGAAGATTAACATAAACGGTCTATGGTACGGATGCAGCCATCCACTTAGAAGGACGATATAAAAGACTCAGGTATGGTCGCAACCATCCAATCAAAAGAGTCATGTATACAATCATGAATCAATCCACGTAACCTAGACTGGTGTAATATGAGCCCAGGGTCTTGAATCCGAACCTAATCATGGTACAAATTCTAATATGCGAATAGATATGCTGAAGTCGAGCATACTAGAAAATCACTTGATTACCAGTCAATGATGTAAACCGTTAACAAATGTGAGAGAGACCACCAGTAATGTCAATGGTTCTCAAGGTACTGTTAGTACAATAAATGAAGTGTGAAGAATGATCTGAAGTTGAACACCCGTGAAATCACCTGATTGAAGGCCAATAATGAAAGCCTGTCATCGAATGTGAAGAACATGCCATTAAGGCATGCAAGCTCCAAGGTACCAGAAATGAGCTGAAGTCGACAAGAAGTGATCAGTCGAAGGAGGGCCATAATGTTTCCAACATTATCGACGCAAGACAAAGGAACAAGATGAATGTGGATGATGTTAGATTCGGTCTAGTAGTCCTCCACCAGAGATCAAAGCTCTTTGCATTTCATAATTAGGCGTCCCATCAGTGTGATCATGTTGCATTCCGTTAGGCATGCCATAACTCTGCTGGAGGAGTTTGTGTCTTTTATTCCCCTCCTGTTTGGCACTGCTGGTTCAGTTTTGTTTCAGTGAATAAAATCTTCAAAGGGTCATTTATCTTGTTTTAAATTTCGAGGTCTTAGGTTTAGGGTTGAGTCAATTTTTGTCTTGAGAGGTCATAAAGGACCAGCAGGCCAGAGGGATGTCCTTCATAAAGCATCATTTCAACAATTCTCACTATTGTACAACTAAATTTTCACCTTGTTTTCAAAACTCTGTTTTTGAAAAACAAAGGTCATTATCTCATTTTTTTGTAAAAATTCTCAAAATTTCAAACTCTCCAAATGTCGAAGTGCAGCCTTGGTCTCCTTTGCCAAAGCACCTTAGAAGCTATCCCTGCAAAAAAATTTCGGAAGAAATCATCATTTCAACCAATTTTTCAAAGAAAAGAAACCAAAGGTCAGAGCCAATTAATTCAAAAAGTGTCAACATTCAAAACATTATAAAGTGGGTTTTGGGCAAATGAAAATCTAAAGGAAGCCTATAAAAGCACATCATTCTTCATTAGCAACTCATTTGCCTCTCACAAGTTAAGTGAAACCTTTCAAAGGCGATTTTAGGAGTTCTTGAGCAAAGTGGGCAGTTTCATAGGCTTGCTACGCGTCAGGAAGGGCGCGCTACGCGTCAGGGGCGCGCTACGCGTCAAGGAGCTTTCCTCAGTGTTATTCTGCACATGCACTACGCGTCAGAGGGTCACTACGTGTTGGGCAAGGCGCGCTACGCGTTGGGTTTGCTGCTCAACAAATTGCCAGCAAGCCATCAAATCGATTTTTCTCTCAAGCACATTGTAGGTAGGCCTCTCCTCCATGGCTAGATTTGGTTTTGCAAGATGAAAGAGAAAATTAATATGTTCAAATGCTATGAAAATGATAAATCAAAACCCTACATTGTTGTGGGAAATTTAAAGTCTCAATGGTACTAGGGTTTCAAATTTCTCTTGCTGTCCAAGGTTGCCCATTTTTTATCCCTTTTTCCCCATATTCACTAACATTTCCCTTAAAAATTCCTCATAAAATTATACACTATCCCTCTACAAAATCCCAAACCCTATTTCACTCCAAACTCTACTTCATCCCAAACCCTACAATATCATAACTTCTATGCCCTTTCCCTTCCCTAAATTCCTTGTTTAATTCTTATTGTCCCTAATTCCCTCATGTACCCCTTTCCCTAACAATTCTCATGTCTTTTTGTCCCCTTGGTGACAGCATTTGAAAAAGTCAAACAACAGTTCATTGGGTGCAAAGTCAGCATTACATTTCAGTCACTTTGCCTCCAAAACCATGTCAGAAACCGAATCATATTATGAACAGAGTGATGACCGTGATTCAACACCGGAGATAAAGGTGCCAAGGAGGCATCACAAGGGTGGTAAAGGTGGTCGGCATGTCAGGGAGGAGCCCACCTCTTTGGCTCAATTGCAAGCTTGTCCTCTTGCAATGTCATGTTTTCAGTATCAATCATGCTTTGGATATTATGAGAGGATCTCACAAATTCAACACCATAGAGAATTGGTTCGCTTGTTTGTCCTACATTTGCACAATGGCCATGTGAACCTTGCAGGAGTAAATTTCACCCTATCACCTGAAATTGTTGCTCAAGCCACCGGGATACAAAATGTTGGGGAAGAGTGGACCAAGCGCAAGCTGCTAGACAAATTTCATTATCAACCATACATCAAACCCGGATGCATGAGGCACCTTACTGCTGTTTTTCCTTTCAGATTCCTAAGGGAGGAGTATGCACCCTTGATGAGGCTTATTATGCGCTATTTTACTTGTGAGGGTATATTTTCACATTTATATTCGTACCATATCCATTTGTTGATGCATTTTACCTGGGTACGAATGATGAACATTCCATTTTTCATGTGCCGAAATATAGAGAAGATGGTGCCCGTAGTGCAAAGAAAGAACCCCGCACAGCAACTCAAAAGTATATATCATTATGCACTGATCAAGATCATAGTGATGCATCAATTGGCACAATAGGGTATTCCATGAGAGGATTTCATTTCTCGCGACTTCTTCATGGTGCCACACCCACCTCCTGAGATTGTCCATGATGAGGGAGGGCCTTCACAATAGTTTGACATTCATGAGACCGAGCATGTTGATGCTCCAGCATATGTGACATATCAGAAAGTCCCCAGAGCCTTATTTGTAGCTGCACGACGAGTACTATCTCCACCCGAGGTGGAAGGGGTATGGTTGACTTCATCGGCACAGCGAGTATTATCTCCACATCATGTGGAAGGGGTCTCGCCATCTTCTTCAGCACAGGTACAGGTCCAGGACAGGGGCAAGAGGCCCATGATTGATGAGGGTCCTTCAAGAGGTCAGGACACAGATATCATTGATGTTGATGCTAGCTCTCCTACCTTAGAGCTCAAGGAGATCTTCCGAGAGCAAAGGGCCGACAATGAGTCTCTGCACAAAAAATTGCAGATGGAAAAATGAGTGATTAACTACTTAGAGCAGCGCAACAAACAGTTGGAAGATGAGCATGACCTTTATGAGCAACGGAAGATTCGTGAAGACCGGGAATTGGCCTGTAGGAGACCCGATGATTTGACACCTATCGATCGGGAATCAATGCTAATATGGGTGAACACTCACTTGGAAAAGTTGTTGGCGAAAGCCAATAGAGACAAAGATTTGCTTCAACACATGAAAAATCATTATTGGGCCCGCATGCATGTGTGCAAAGAAAAAATGAAGATACTTAAAGGACGATTGGCCAAGGCACTAAAACGGAGGAAAAGGCCTGATCCACTTCAGATTTTGGCTGAAGCCACCTTGAGGGAGCATGGTGCTCAATGATACACCTCCAGCTTCAAGAAATTTGGAGCAATTTTGGTCAATTTTGGATTTTTTGTGCCAAAAACAGGTTTTTGCCCCCAACGCATAGCGCGCCGCGCGCTACCCTTAAGTTGGGGAGGTCCATTTCATGAAAACTCAGAATTTTCAGATTTTTCATGGAAAAATACACTTGCTCAGCCACTTCCAAGAAGTTTCATGGAGATTTCAGCCCCCAAAAGGTCAAAGAAAAGCAAAAAATGACCTTCTGTCACTTTTTGGACACACAGAAAGCAGTCTTGGGGGATTGCAATTTTGGAGGGGCAAATGGCCACCAAATTGAGAAATACCACTTGGGCTGGAGAGTAGACATCCAGGCCTTTCCAACAAACCCACGTGTGCCTCATTTTGATGCTCGGAAGGGCCTCAAAAGTGGCCTAAAAATCACGCTACGCGTTGAGAAATGGCGCGCTACGCATTGGGAAAATTTACTTGTTTTGCACCTTCAACTCAGGAAAACGCAACATTGACTAGTTTTGACTTTTTAGTGGGATTTTTCATCCTCTTTGATGTAATTGATGTAATTTCATGTTGACATGACACTTTTTTACCTATTCTAGAAGATTCATTCATAAAATGGCAAAAAATCAATGAATGAATTGGTTTCCTAGCTTATAGAGGCAAGTTGTTTTGATTGCCTAGATTGTAGTGCTCAATTTAGAATTGGTTGAAACAGCTCCTAGGATGATGAGCTCGACTCCTAGAGGCAAGGAAATGTGTTAACTTGCCTATATTATGTACTTTCTTAGTCATTTTCACGGTTGGACTCTTGGGATAGTTTTGAGACTATATTGTACATATTTTACCAGCATTTTTGGCAAAGGAAGACCAGGGTTTTGCAGCACTACTTGGGATCCATGTGGCTTTATGTCTTCATGGTGTTTTTCTCTCAGTATTTGTAAGTTGAGTATGTGAATCATTATCTCTATTGAATCTTCTCTTATTAAGCAAATGAAGTGTTAAGGTAGAATCCATGAAATTGCTATGCTCTGCCTTTAAATTTGTTTAATGTTCTATGTTTTCTTTAGTTTAAGGAGAATCCTTGAGACCTCTTGCTCTCCTTAGCCCCTCACCAGTTTGATCTATCCATCTCACCTGCTTTAAGGCATAAAAACAATTGTCTATATTTCCCCAAGTGGACCTTTGCAAAAACTGTGCCTCATCCCCGCACCCAAAATTGCCTTTCCCTTGATTTCAACAAAATCATAAAAAATCAATCCTAAACTCTTTGTACTTAATACCTAGCCTAAAATCAGTCATAAATTTTGTCATCTCGAGCCTTTTTTATTATCTTTTTCCGAGTTTGACTCGGAGAGAGCCCTCTCCTGTCCTCGTAGGGCTAGCTACGAGGCTGAGCATGGTTTGATGTGGCCTTGAGTCTTGCCTTATTTCAGCCTAAGGCAGATTTGAGCGCTAACATAGTGGCGACTCCACTGAGGAAGAACTGGTTTGCTTGTTAGTGTTATTTTATTTATAGCTACAGACGGAGTCTGAAGTCACACCAGGTAGCCTTCGAACTGCTCTTGCTCTGCGAGTGCATAGTAGATAAACGTTGCTTCAGTCGATCTCCGGTGTAGCATGTAATTGTAACACTTAACTTATAAATTTCCCTAGTACGTGTATCAAGTTCAGATCTGATGGTTGATGGTGAACAATGGTCAGACATCAGAAGGCTGAAATCATTCACCTAGCGACTCCATTCACTGAAAAATCCAGAAATCAATGCTTCATGGTGACTTCACTGTAGGGAGATCAATAGCTGTGAGATTTTCAAGATGGACCTAATCATGAGAAGATACGCTCCCATGAGCCGAGATCACATTCTAGGTTTTCTGAATAAGATGCCCAAGGTAGATTGGTCAAGGAATCTGCCTACGTTTAACGATGATGGTAAGAAATATGTTTCTTTACATCTGGTTAGATTTCATATGCATATTCGCAAGTTGAAAGTGGATTTTCCTGAAGATTGCTTGATGAAGATCATTAAATTTAGTTCATGACTGTTGCAAACATGCTTCTACTTTTATTGAAAGCCTTGAGAAATACTACGAAGATGATAATTTCATGGATGATGAGATCATGGAAGCCCTATATGAAAATCCATTTCTGCAGCATAAAGACGATCAGGAAAATTTGCAACAGGATCAAGATCTAAGTACACTGGAAGATGATGAAGGAGAAGGTTTCATTCCAAATCTGTCCATAGAAGAAGATAGCATGCATGAAAGTCAAGTTTCAATTTCAGAATGTGATAAAGTCAAGTCAGCCATTTCAAATCTAGATTCAGATCGTGATGATGAAGACAACCTTGTTCTGAATCCCATGAAGGAGAATTCGGTTGTTGAGATCATCTGGAATGAAGAAGACAAAGTTATTGACCAAAGCCTTCATGAGGAGGTAATCCGGTCATTTCATGGACAACAAGATGGGATCTTTGTTCAGGTAAGTGAGAAATCTTCTTTTGATAACTTAGTGGTAAATGATAATTTGATTGCCATGTCATACGAAGACAATCACTGTTTGAGCAAAAGAAAACAAAAGGTATTGTCTCCTTTGTCTGAAGATGAGATATATCTACTTCGGAAAGGTCTTGTTTCAGCCGAAGCTACAGTAGATTTGTAGTGCACACATGGTCAAGAAAGTGTTGGTGAAATCTCTTC
>APFE030312294.1:18080-51740 GCA_000404065.3 Pinus taeda
CCAAAACCGGGACTACCAGCTTGATTTTTCATTATGTTCCTTTCAATGTTACAATACATATTTATACATGTCGAAGCAGCCAATAACATGGACCGAAAAATCATCGCGCCCAAAACCACAGACTGAAAACCATAGGTAGGTTCGCCCAACCTAATATAGGGTCCAAAAAAAAAAATTCTCGGGGCACTGCCCTGGACCCCATAGAGGGGAGCTACCCGCCCCACTCTAACCCCCCAGTTCACTACGTAGGTTAGTCGTGGAAAGAATATAACACAATCCGCCCTCATAACCACTGGTATATGATTCCCTAACTCCGGGTTCTCCTCACAATCCCTAAAAATTTTGGGTTTTCTTCACAAATACTATAGGATCCCATTATGATCATATGCAAATTGAAGCACCTACCGAAGTAACAAAAACTAGAGGCTTCTCGTTGATGAAGCAACCTCATGTATATCAAAGTTATGTGTTTCTACCAATCTAATATTGTACGCAAGTTCTCTATGATGTGTTCTACCTTCACGTAGTTTGCATGTCAAAAATATCCACAAGAAAGTCACATGAAAACCCCAACTACCACACCAAACAATAACCAAAAACATCTAAATGAGAAAGTGCTTTGATTGCATGTCAACCCATCATATCTGTATCCAAAACCCACATGTTTATATGATTTGTTAAAACTTTAAACTTGCTAAAAATAACAAGTCACCCAAAATCAAAGAATACCCTATTAAAGAACTTTAATTTCCATGCATGATTGAATTCCATCATGTCACGTGCATGCATTAGAACCTGCCGAAAATGGATATTTTTGAGACAACGAGAACACTTAGGCCCTCACCATCATCACCAGAAGTCTTGCAGTCCAAAGCCACAGTCAGGTGTTCCATTGAAAAAACACAAGCAACAACCCCAGTCCCATTACTAACATCACATTTCCACATAGTAACGTGTCGCTCACCAACAATATAAGATATTACATACTTCCCATTTTCTGTAAACAACATATCTGTCACAAAATCCTACATTACATAACAAAGAACCATATACACAAATGAAATTTTGTGCAAGGAAATTCAACAAACGTGACATGTACCAATAATTGCTACACAGTATAAGGATATGAACTCACTTAGAATAAGTTAGTATTTGGTAAAAAATGCCTTAAAAACAAAAAGAAATGGGTGTCTATCATAATGGGTGTCCAAGTAATATAATTTGGACATTAAAAAGTAGCCTTAAAAACATCATGTTCAAATTGAAATTCATTTGATAGATCAAATGTGAAACAAGAAATTTGGTAGATATCTCCATGTTCCTTAGAGCTCAAGTAAATAGGTTGAAAATGAAGCTAAAATAGAAATGTGAAAACTCAATATATGAATGGATTATACACACAAGAGAAATAATGCACAAAAATCAAGTGTTTAAAGCTTCAAATATTAAGCCCTCAAATTCAGGCACAAATTGAGAAGAAGACATGTAAAGGAAAGAAGAATACATGTGCAACTTATATAACCAACGTATACATCTGATTCTACTGCCATGAATTCTGAAAGACAAGACACACTATCATATTTGTTATACTTCGATAAATTCCTTAAGACAAGACAATTTGTCATAATTTGTCGAACTTCCATGAATTCTCTGAAGGAAAGAGATTCAACTAGGACACATTTATGACGGGGTGACCTACTTATCCCTTCTCTTATAAAATACTTGGAATATCAGATACAACAAATTCTACAGTTTGACTCACGAATTTTCCTTCAAATAGCGTGTATGCGTTGAACAAGCACATGGTGATGGTCGGAGGATGTGAAACCGCCAAGCTAGTCAAATTGAGCATGTAGAAAATACTCCTTGCATCAATAGTATTATGCCTAAAACATTAGCCATTGGCATTGAAGAAACATAGCAAAGATTTTATTGTTTAGTTTCAAGGGGATAACTATTTTTAGGGAATTCTGAACATCACATCACAAGGTCACACTAATCAACTAAGGGAAAGAAGATCAATACAGGGTCAAGGATTTGGCATACACATGTTGTGGATTGGTTAGATCATGTTTCCCCTTTGAAGGTTTGGGAAATATTTCTACTAATGTTTTAAGTCATTTGGAGCATTTTACTTTCAACACTAGTGTTTTTGAAAACCCTGCATCAAAGGAATTAACTACAGATGCCATCAAAATAGATGACTTTAGAAATGATGGAAAGAAGGGAATCATGATATATTTGTGTGTTAAAGAGAATGGAACAACCAATTGCATGGGCATTACAAGAGTCGATAGGAATGATGAGCCTCTAACCACTATGGGATCTTCAAGATGTCCTTCGATTGATAAGTGTCCAAGGGATACGTTTTTAGGAAGTAAAAGGTTTCTTTTAGTAACGAAGTCCAACTTGTAGGGAAGTTTAATATTGATGAGAGTTAATAATATAGTAATAAGTGATATTGACAATGAAAGCAGTGGAACCGTTCATCACCCTTCATTCCAAATAATCAAACCGCACAAGCATATATGGGGAGAAGGTTCAATTTTAGGGGATCATACACTAGCAAGGAACATTATAATCATAGGGAATAACAATAATTGAAAAAAAGTGCTAAAAATAGGAGAAGATGTCCTGTTGCATTCATTAGTGACATTGAAAGAAATAGTAGCGAGGAAACATTCAGTGGCAAAATAAGGAAGTCACAACCATTAAGGCTAGAAATCCAAGGTGCACATGCAAGTGAAGGTATTGAGTTGATTAAACAGGGTTATGTTACTTGTAGAAGAGACATTGAATTTGGTGAACCCTATTGTGAAGCTATTAAATAATATGAGATTTCCAGTTTTGTTAGTGAACCATATGCAGGTTGAGGTCTTGTCAAACAAAGAAGCTCAATGTGTATAGTTCTGAATAATTTGAAAGGTTAAAGTAGTTAATGAAATTTCTATGGTTGCATTGCAAGAAACAATCATGCTTGGTTGGAGGT
Source organism: Pinus taeda (assembly GCA_000404065.3). Lineage (NCBI taxonomy): Eukaryota > Viridiplantae > Streptophyta > Pinopsida > Pinales > Pinaceae > Pinus > Pinus taeda. Next base: position 21,070 of record APFE030312294.1, read on the forward strand.
GAACATGTACCAATCATGGAATTTAGAAGGCTTCAATGAATGACATAATAAAATGAAATACCCTCCCCAGTGCAATCTGACGAGGGCTTGCACTTAGTTGAAAAAGATGAACGCACTCATGTCACAAAGTCAAAAGACTCAAGAGAGTTGTAAAATCCAATGGACAATAACAATCTAAAGTTATTGAAATGTTCACATGTTTATAAAAGCACAACACTTTAATTCTAGATATAAACCCTATCATATTTAGTCATAATGGTAAATGTAAAGCTTTTATACATGGTGGATCTCCTGACACTACAAAAAAGGGGACCTGCTAGAAATGTCAAGCATGCAAACATGTTGTCCAAACCTCTTCTGAAAATTTAAATTTCAGATCACAAAGGAATATTTCAAGGAAGACAATAAATTGATCGAATTTAAGTGACAATGAATGTGAAGAGGATGAATATTATGAATATGAGAGTAACATCAGAGGAAGAAAATTTAGTTGGATTTATTATGAATGACAATTCATAGTCATATAATGTGGAAAGTTCAAGTGAGTCAAAGGGAAATAACTCTAACACATCATACTTAGAAAATCAAGTTTGGAAATCTCAGTGACAAAGTGATCCAAACCTAGATGATCTAGATGAAATCATAAAAAGGTTGAGGTGACAAAGAAAAAACATTTTGAGATGGGAATATGAAGATGACATCCCTGCTGCATCTGCAATGGATCCTCTGCTATGTATGGGGGTCATTTGTGCATCGTACCAACAACAAACCAATGAAGAGAAATGTGGGAAAATTTATTTCTATTAAAGACACCATGGATTTGACAAATTACATGCAATTGAAGTTAGCCTACAACACCCTAGAGGATGTGAAATTAGAGGGTTCCTCACAATCGAGACAAGAGAGGCCAAGTTACAGACCCATGAGGAATGTTAGCTTTAGTAGTATAGAGGAGTGAGTTTAATGTGGTGGTGACATTCTTCACCATTATTTCACGCAGGCAGAAAAGAGGTTGATTCAATGTTGGTTCCATTTAAAGGGATATAAAATGTATGGATGAAAAGCACATAGAGGAGTTTTGTGAGTTTCTTGCATCACATTTAGCTCAATTTTATGATTGCCTCTATAGGGAAGTGATTTCAAAGAGATGTGAAGAATAGGTGGGCTAGTGTATCGCTTTGAACCATTCTTTCCTAAATGAAGGCCACTCTGCAATGGAGGAAGAGAAGGGCATTATGGATTTGGGGTTCCACAACAAAGCTTTTGGATTCTAGTACGAAATTATTTCTCTTCCCTTTAGCATCCCAAGCCCAATAAGAAAAACAATAGAGGTGAATAGGTCAAATAGGTCAATTGATCACTATGCAAATCCGATGAAGATGCAAGTGTGCTAAAGTTGAATAGGATTTTGAAATTTAAGAATGGGGTTCTAACATAGCGCTAAATATTATGAAGTTTCTATTGCTATGATTGTGGTGGTATTATAATCAATGTAGAGCTATATCTCCTTGATCAACAACATTTTGAGTGGATGGCAATGATCTCTTACAACTCTATCCCTTATCTTGGTACTATCACTTTTAAAGTTGGTGAGAAGAATGCTATCCTTGATTGTAGTCATATATAAAATTTTGGAAGGTTGATTAGAGTTCATTTTCCACATTTCCTACCATAATAAGAATGGTTCTTACTGAAATAAAAATAAGAATTTAGAGGCAAGTCTTTAGCGGAGAGGTTACTGAGTGAAAGTTATGTTCAGGTTAATTCATTATTCTCTCTGTATCTAGCAATAAAAGTTGACAATTTGCATATAATATCAATACATGGATGTTTATTGTTATTGAAAACAAGAAAATGGGTAGAAACGCTTCTTTAGACTGACTTATTATCTATGCACAAAACTAGTTGGTAAAAGTAACCTCTAATTTTTCAACCAAAAAAACCCTAGATACACAATTCAAGATGAACAAGACATGATCCCTTTTCTTTAATCCCTAATAAAATAACACATTACTCAAAAATCATATAGAAAATGGTAACAAAACACTACAAAATCCATTTCACGTCAAGAAAAATGAACATTGATCTAATTAATTTTAAACAATAAATTAATGGAAACAGAATGAGATGATTTTTGGAAATGGTATCATATAGTTCACTTCTTGAGAGTGTTGTAGTGACATAGGAAAAGAGTACTAAATCTTATCATGTAATCTTTTCATTTGGAGATTACTTAAACATTAACAATAAATTCAGGATCAAAACAAGGAACTATGTCAAGTTGAGATACCAAGGAAAAAAAATAAATGATTGGAGATAAATCAATCTTAAGAGCATAGAGACATACTAATTATGTTGATTAGAGAGAGATAATCCCCATAATTATTGATAATTGATCATCATTATTAAATATAAATTAACTATAACAACCATTATAAATGAAAAATCAGTAAGCCCTCTATCTCTATTTCTAGAGATCACAATTTCCCCAGACCACTATAAATGTAACATATGAAAATGGAATACGTAGATTTAATAATTATGAATATAAATATGCAAATACTATTTATTATATTATGCCTTAGAGAAGTTGTGAGCCAATACTCCAAAGCTTGATGGAGGAATGGAGAATAACCAAGAAGGCACGAAATTTTCAACAGGAATAGGACCCAAATTCCTAAACATGTTGACCTAAGTCTCTTTCAGAAAAAATCATAAAAAAGGAACTAATAACCTAACTTAAACTAATAAATATAACACTAGACCAAAGTGCAACCATATTGGAGCTTAAACAAACTAAACAAAGATGACATGAAATAAACCAATATAAATGTGAGAAGTTACAAATGGCTCTATCAATCTTCTTGTTTGTGCTAACTTAGAGTTAGAACGAACGAAATAGAGATGGTATGAAACAAACCAAAACAAAATTGAAATGTTACAAATGATTTTAGCTATTCTTCTTATTTGCGTTGTTTATCTATAATAAAACTATTGAGATATAAGCATAAAATAACAATTAGATACTCTACAATTGCTAAAGCATGGATGTTGGCAATGTCCACAAGCTTTTATCCCATAACTTGAGGGATTTTATGACATGGTTAGAGTAGGTATAGGATCTCAAGGCTTTTGACTATCAATAGGAATGTTAGGTGCCAACATAGAATTAGACCTTAGCTGAGGAAACACAAAACATAGAACAAAATCCAAGTAATATCTTGGTTTAACCCTTCTGAATACTATATTTTTTATTTTTTTTTGCAGTTAATAAAAATGACCAAGGTCAACAAAGAAAAAGCGATTAAAGGGGATATGATACCACAAGGGGGAAAAAGTGAGGTGGCCCATGTGATTTCTTTATGTCTAAAAATCCTATGTTGTTTCTACCTATCCTACCTTATTAAGCCATGAGTAGTGGTGAAAACTATTTCATAGATTTAGGTCATCACTCCTATAACAATGTGTCTCCCCTAAATTTTTGAAACAAGAAAAAGTAGTGGGGGGGATTTCTTGTTGAGAATTCATGCATGGGAAATTTGAATTGGAAGGAGAAATCTAAGAGAGGGGAAAGAAAAAATAGGTACTTGAATAGTAGAAAAGAAGAATCCATGACCATAAATACTATAGAAACCATGAAAATGAACATACAAGTGTTAAAAAGATCCAAATAACTTAGAAAATATGTATAAGTTTGAGATAAGAGTTGGACCTTGCTATGTTCTCATAAAGTGCATAGAAGAGGGAAACTTCTGAGGGAATACAAAGTAGAGAAGGAAGTCCTCCTTGTGTTGTGAGAGGAAAGTAATGTGCCCTATCAAGATGCTTTATCTTCTGAAAAAACTTGGCAATGAGAATTAACTTGTTCTACAATTCATTGTCCAGAGCCTTATTTTTCTTTTCTACATTTACCTCATGGTATCATAGCACAACTAGGGGGTGGTGTCCACAATAGACTACCTATGATTAAGTTGAAATTTCTTAATCTGAATCTTAATGCAAGATAGATCCTAAGATAGAGTTTTATCCTCCTCTGAAGTATTCTGTTATCATCATGAGGAACTCGACCTTATCCAATGACCCTCAGGTAAATTTATTGTAGCAGATTCAGTCTATGGCTAGTCCAACATTCAGTTTGGTCAAATATCACATGTAAATACACACTGGGCACTACCTTTAGTCTATGGATTAGTGTGGAATAGTTCAAGTCATTTGGTAGACAGGGTATGATTTCTCATTGGTGAAGTTTTGTGAATCTGGAATTTATTATAAATATATTGATTAGGATGAATGACAATATTGTGTTGATGAACTATTGCATTTCATATTGTTGAATGAAAAAGTACTCTTGTTATGGATCGGATTGTTTACTCTTATACTATACTACTATTTAATCTATTTCTCTCATTATTGAATTAGCAAAGAAAATTTTATTGGAAACCCTAGTTCTGTAAGGAAACCCTAGGGATAAATTTTCCCTAGTATATTAAAAAAACCTAACCCATTAGGGTTATTATAAGGAATATAAACCATAATCACGGGTCCAAGTGACCTTATAAGATGAATCCAACAGTCATAAACACTATAATTATGTAATTATATGCATAAGTTTCTATTAATAAACCTATTATAATTCCACTAATATTCATATCTCAGCCATAAATTATTCTCTCTGGTATGCATCTACTATTCAAGGGAATATTAGACACATAATTGTGAATTTGAAGTTTCAATCAACCCAAAGAGACCAAATATGTTTGTCATGTGAATCTAACATGTTATCGCCTTAAGACATACATAATAAATTCCAATTGACACATATTAAAATGGATAAATATGCACCACACTAACAATAAAATTATTCAAAATTCTTGAAAATAACCATGGTTGTTGATAAAAGCCACAAAGTAGCCTAGAGGTTGGAGTACATAGTCAATTGTTGAAAGCATGAACCTCTAGTTTGCTACAAGGTACAATTCCAATGCTATCATTCTTGTTGATAAATTCCTCTAGTACAAATCCCCACACCGCAACACATTCCATTTCCCAATATACTCCTATTATAAAGATATAAATACCTAGACTTCTAGACTGCATTGTGCTCAATAATATTGTTTGTGCGCACAATTATCTTAAGTTTTCTCCTTGGATATTATGGGTGAAAAAAAAAATATTTTATGACCTAATATAATTCATTTGATTAAAAGTTACCAATACTAGGAAACAACCATACTTACACCTAAGTAATTTTTCATTGTTGGTCAGTTAGTCTGTCTCATCAATAGTCACTTCCAAAACCATTTAAAAGATTACAAAATAAGTAGGAAGATTTCAAAATACATTTCACAACAAAATGAGGGTACGTGGAAGATAGGTTACAAAGAGAAAAAAAAAATATCAATATGACTGAGAAGTTGCTTGAATATGTTGGAAATTGGGAAACAAATTACCTCACAACACGGAGGCAATGGAAAATCGCACTACAATGTTGTGATTAGCCATAAAATTTACAAGCAACTAAACAAATTCTCTCTAAAATTCCACGAAGAACATATAAACCAACTTGGTGAAGTAAGCCTAGTGCATGAAATTGTACAAGAGCATCTTAGGACTAAAATTATTCCTAGACCTCATAACTCCATTTTCTCAGAAGCTCAGGATTGATCTGTAAATGAAATATTTAAAAATTGAGTAACAAGGAAGTAACCTTATTAGTTAAGTAGATATGACCATGAAAAACTACATAAAGCCTTACTATGGCTACCTAAAGCAAGTGAATTCCAATGACAAGGGTAGTATTGGCTACAAAAATATTATTGTCGACAATAGCGTGTTTAATATACCTATCAATTTGACCCAACAAGGCCCCATTTGTGATCCTACATAAAACTTGTACTGCATTAGTCCCATCATATTGGTCTCGCTATTCATGTCTTTTAATAATGAACTTGTCATAATAATAACCTGGAAGAAACTTGACGAAGAATCAATAAAAACTAAACTGAGGAATAATCTTAATAGATCAACATAAAATAAAGACATGAGCCAATCCCTCAATTCATCAGTAAAATAAGAAAGCTCCTTGATGATCAAATAAACCATTCCCCTCAAGTCAATGTCCTTAGACTAAAAAACTTTGTGACAACAAAGAAAACTTCTGGAACTTAAACCTACAAATAAAATAAGCCTTGAATCAGAAAATAAGATAGCAAATGTTACTCACAACAAACTCAAAAAACTATAAATGAATGAGATATTCAATACCAAAGAACCAACTATCGTTCGTGAAAGTCTCTTGATTAATTAAATATAAAAGCTTTGTGATAATCTGATTAGCACCCAAACCAAAAATGTGTATGTCAAACAAAAATTCAATAACTTTATTCAAATAAATAGTACCTAAAATTCAAATTCTATGAAAAGCAATACCAACCTATGTGCATATCCTTGCATCGATTTTACGATCATTGAAAATGCAAGCTTTCTACAAGACTACTACCTTTTCGTTCCCAAGAAAGGTAGAACACCCTTCTGAAATGAGTCCTTTATTATTGTCCTTTGAAGACTCCACAAGATCCATGGGATGTCATCAAAGCAACCACATAAAATGTATACAACTCTATGTAAACATATAAAATATGAGATGGGATATGCAGTCAAGAAACTTGTTGTCAAGTGGTTAAATTAGAGTACTTTCAATTTTTAGACATTACTTCAAAATCTTTTAAAAACATGATGTAGCTTTTGTGCGGCCAACACATTTAACTAGCACATATGATACCAAGGGAATGTCCCAATAACCTTGACAAGCCACAAACACTGCACTTCTCAAAGAATAGAGCCAAGGCCAAACTATGGATGAATTCAATGGAATATATAGCTCTTATTTGTGCCATGTAACCTAAGTCACTTGACACAGGGACACATGACATGCAGGACACGCATATATATATATATATATATATATATATATATATTATATATATATATTATATATATATATTATATATATATATATATATATATATATATATATATATATATATATATATATTATATATATATTATATATATATATATAAATTAATAGATATTACACAAATTCTCATGATGATACAAATTCGATCATGCATGTATATTGTAACATTATGCATACAATCGTGATTCATCAATGATACATGTTTACAACTATCACTTCCTACTATATCAATGACGAATACGATAAATTGGCATTGGAAAAACACGATAAATTTATCCATAAACTATAATTTTCTCATTAAGTCATCAAAATCAAAATGTATTACATAGGTACGGAGTCCTGAGGACTCCTAAATCAGAATGCCAATGGAAAATAACAAATACAAAACAAGGTTGACACCAGAACATGAAACCATAAAATAGGAAGGATGAACCTCATATGACATTACCATCAGGCTAAAGGTTATACCTATATCTCATCAACATCAAAATCAACATTAGTACCACCATTATTGTCTTCTATATCCTACTCCTCTGTATACAATGTAATTTATGCATATTTTGGTGCAGAGGATGAACCCTTAAGGGTATCACCATCATTAAAAGGAACAAGTTATAGAGCTAGCTCAATAAGATCCAAGTTAGCCACTGCCAACTCAACATTGTTGTCCAAACCCATATCATCAGGAAACACATCCCACATCTTTGTCTTTCCCTTCAACCACCCTTCCCTCTTCCTATAAATAAGATGAAGGTTGGTGTGCACATACACCATTATCTCTTCCTTGGATTGGTAGACCCTAATGAAATTGAAAGGGAGGTGGGGGGCGGGCGCAGGCATTACCAATGGGGATATTCTTACCCTTCTTTTTCCCCTTCTCTGTCACCTTTTATTGATCCAAAATGGATTTTGGATAGACTCCTGAGTCTAAGTGTTCCTCATAGAGGAAAATGGAAGTCCAAGGAAGTTCTTGGAAATAGCCCCATGGCATAGATCTTTTCATTCTGAATCTACGGCAACTTGAATGGGCAAAAATGGACTTAGGATGTAGAAGTTATCGCAAAAAGAAGATTCCCTTTGTTCTTTGGAAAAAGGAGGAAAAATCCCCTAAAAATGGCAAAAATCCCTTATAAAGGGAAATCGCATTGGAGGAGGTCCAAAAGGCAGACTTAAGCAAAAAGGGGTTAAACCCTCGATTTTTGATCCCCGACATATCAGGTTAGAGGCAGGCTTGTGCATATAACCTAAGGAAAGGACCCCGAGCCGATGTGATATTGCAATCGTCGATATCGACGTCAGCAGTGCCATGAGACAAAGGACGGATCCTCGGGCCAACACGACTTGCAATTGCGATATATCGCATCGCAACGTCGCGTCGCAGCAATATAAAGGGCGATAACATGCCAGACCCGACGGATTTATAAGCACGACTTTATAACATTTGTGTTCTGCCATAAAGGGGCTTTCCTGTGTATTAACGCTTTTCGGTGTAGAAACCGAAATACAAAGGAAACTGCCCAAAGCGATAAAGCCAGACCCAAAGGGGAATTACAGGTTCGATTCATAAAATTGGAGTTCCGTAAAGGTGGGATTTCAGGCGGGCCTTAGGCGAAAAGCGGTATTGGGCTAGCTTTGCCCGAGCCCACACACTGGTCGACATGTGGCTGGCAAAGGAGAGAGGAAAACCACATTTTTGGGTGGGTAACCTCCCTACTCCTAAGCCACTCGAAATTGGATATCGAGCATTGATCGAAGAACCCACAGATCAATGGTGAGGATTGCGATAGCGGCCAAAGGCAGATGCGATGCAATATTATGGTGGATGCAATAAATTTTCAAGTCCAATAGAAAGAGTTATGTCGAGTTTTTCACGTATTTCCCATGTATTTGGGATTTTACCCAAAACGCTTATGCGATGCGATATAATGCCTAATGGCAGACCCCATAGGGATTTTAGGGTCAATTGAATGGGATTTCAAATCCGAAAATCACGCCCGATAGTATATTTTGTAGACATTCTTTGTGTAATGGGATTTTCTCAATTTTTGGGTTTTTTCCTATGAGAAGGCCCCGAAACCTCTATAACCACTCCTATTCATCATCCCACACTGCAAGCGAGTGTTTTTACAGGCAATGATGCATTTTGAATCCACAGAGCCGCAAAGCCAGATGGCTAGTGGAACTAACAAGGAGCAGGGAAGCCGGAGAGGCATAGAGAGATGATGATATGCAAAGAAATGGTTGGGGTGGCCGAAAAGCCAGAAAAGTACCTCAAAGGAGGCAGAAGCAGGCAAAATCAAGAGAGCAGAGAGAGGAGAAAGCTAATGCGCAGAGCAGCTGAGGGAGTCTTTGGAGTCACTTGGAGGTCAAGTGAAAAGCCAGAGCGCTGAAAGTTGTAGAAAGCGAAAGCCAGAGCCAAAGTAGCTAGAGCTGAAGTGCCAAAGCCAGAGCCAAGTGCCAAAGTCAGAGCTGAGCACCAAAGCCAGAGCCAGAGTGAGAACCTAGAGCTAGAAAGATGAGAGCTTCAGAGCCAGGGGATAAGATGGTGTTATGAACCCATTGTGTTATGCGTAAACTAGTGGAGTTGAGCGTGGAGCTTGTAAAAGCACTTAGACCATAATCCCAGAGAGCCTAGTTGAGTTGACTAGAGCTCAAGGAGACGTAACCCAAGAGTTTTGGGTGAACTCCATATTAAACTTGTTGTCTTATGTTTGATGCTCATTTGTTGCATTGTTTCAATGTTATATGTTTTATATCAGTTTAAGCAAATCAATTTACAACACATAAACAGTTTAAAACAACCATAATCATACACCTTATTTTCAAGCACATATTTAATTCCGCATTGGTTAATCATAAAGACTTGGGAATATTTAAGCTTTGGAAGTGGGATAGGCTGTTGTAAGTTCATAAGAAGCCTTTAGTGCCCCATTTTCAGATCAGGTGGTATCAGAGCTTAATATTGGTTAACCACACCTTCAAAGAAGGTTATATCATAATGCTTGATTGATAGAGCAAAGATTGCTTGTCTGAAAGGTGTTTGGGAAGTTAAGGATTGATTGTATGCTTGTTGCAGACTGACTATTTTCTAACTTTTCAAAGGTGAAGGGAAAGCTATTGATAGCTCAGTCCATGAAGGAAAAGAAGGAAGAGGGGCTGAAGTCATTCTTATCATCCCAAAGGACCTCAAGGCAATCCTTGAAGCACAAGAGGTTTGTTGCAAAAGGTTGTTGAATAAACTCTTTATTAACCTTGTTTGAAGTTCTTTTTTTCATTTTCATAAGGACAACTTCTACAAGTGAGTCCTCAAATTCCCCCTTCATCACAAGATCCTTTGATGAATACATGAAGCAAGACTTGTTCACCATGATGGATATGGTGAGGGAAATGTGTGTGGATGGAAGGAAGAGTAGCATACTCAGAGAGAAGTTGGATTCCGTGGAGGAAGAGAAGCAGATGCTTTCTGAAAATTTGTAGGAAATGGAAAGGCGAATTCATATTGCAAATACGAACCTAAAAAAAATGCATGACTTGGAGTCACAGCTCTTTGTTTCCAAAGAAGCCTTAGTCAAGTATTAGCTTGAAGAAGAGGTAACCCATTCCAGTTTGTCTTCAGATTCTTCTAAGAATGCTTATATTGGTTGAAAAACATACTAGGGGCATAGGTTCCAAGCTAATGTCCAAGATGGGCTATGAAGGAAAAGGCTTGGGAAGACATGCACAAGGTATTGTTGAGCCAATAATGTTTGAGGAAAGGTCTAAGTATTTGGATCTTGGGCTATGGACAGTCTTATGGAGAGAGTTCCAAAGCTGCCATGAAGGCCATTGAAACAACTCCAAGAAGGAGTTGCATTGCAGAGTGTGAATATTGTATTCAGGAGGAATCCAATAGCTTGAAACATCATTTGCAGGATGCAGATGTTCAGATGCACACACTTGAGCTAGAGAGTTGAAGAGATTGATAATGTTCCAAAGGGAGCCACTTCTTCATTTGCTTCATCTCCTCATGAAGGAAATAAAGGTGAAAGAGAAAGATATAAATCTGGTTCTAAACACATTCCTTTTGATTTTGTAAAGCATGATAAATTTCCACATAGATATGGGAAAATAATTGCATGTTCCTTTTGTGGTTTGAATAACCATAATGCTTCTAAATGTTGGAAGAGAATGGCGACATACAGGAAACTTTTGAAGGAAAGGAAGCAAGAAGCCAAAGGTCCATTGGACAAGGAAAATCATGTTGTCAAGAGGATGCACATGTGTTGATCTTACTACCATAAGCAAGGGCATCTTGCTAAAAGATGTTGGACTCTTAATCCAACAATGCTTCCACAAAAGCTGAAGAAAGTGGAAAGAGAAGATGATAGGAATGGAAAGGAAGATTCCATGAATGATGTGTCTTAGGATGATTCACATGTTGATGTTGATGTGCAGAAAAAGGTAGTACCTTTGAAAGGGATTGGTGAGAAATGGTTAGAGTTCTTATCCAATTAAGATTGCATGTCTATTGATGCATCTATTTGCATTTATTTGTTAATGGAATGCAAGTTGCGGGTTTCTACCAAGAAGGTGAATGGAAAAGTTGAGAACGAGGCTCACTTTGTTGCTGCAACATTATATTTCATTTCAGCTTCGAAATTACAGTGTGCTTAAGTGAAAGTTGAGGGATGAAATGCATGCATGAGCATGAGATGCATGAACACAAGGATGTTGATGATTTCCTTGTTTTTGAACATGTGTGTGTAATTAACTTGCAGGGCTGATTGCTTTGACATGCATGTGATGCAATGTTGACTTGGGAGAAGTTAACTTGATCTCCAAGATGGAGATAACAATGAAGTGTTTCATCTTTTGAAAAAGATTCCTAATGGTCTTTTTCTACATGCTTGACTTGAAGGTTCATTTGTTTCAAAGGCATGTTTTGTGGGCTTGTTATCTAGTCCATCAATTGTATGCAAATGTAAGACATGGAGGTGTTCACAAGATATGAAATCTGTTTCTTTTGTTGAAGCATGAGTTATACCATCCAATTGTTGTCTGTATTTTTGTTGTTGTTAACAATGGTTATTGACAGCTATTCAAATAGGTACAAATGAGAATTTTGTGGAGCAGGTGTACTTCACATTTGTTTGAGCCACCTTGGATCAATGATCAAGGCAGAGAAGTTCAAACTACCTTCTATGACCATCTCATCAGGAGTTCTGCAGGAAGGCAAGGAGGAAGGCAGTTCTTCCCAGGAGGACCAGCATGTCCAAGAAGGAAAGTGGTCAAAGGCTTTGGTTCAGAGGCACTATGCAAGGCAAGTGTATGGAGGCTAAAAGAAGAGGGTTTTGTTACTCTCATTTACTATTCAGATCAGTATATCAGTGTTTTGGAGACCAAAAGTTCTTTTAGTGGGAAGGCGTGGTCCAAAATGGACTTTGGATAGACTCCTAAGTCTAAGTGTTCCTCATAGAGTAAAATTAAAGTCCAAGGAAGTTCCTGGAAATAGCCCCATGACAGATATATTTTCATTCTGAATCTATTCCAGCTTGAATGGGTAAAAATGGACTTAGGATGTAGAAGTTATCGTAGAAAGAAGATGCCCTTTGTTCTTTGGAAAAAGAGGCAAAATCCCCTAAAAATGGCAAAAAACCCTTATAAAGGGAAATCACATCGGAGGAGGTCCAAAAGACAGACTTAAGCGGAAAGGGGAGAAACCCCTGATTGCCGATCCCCGACATATCGGGTCAGAGGCAGGCTTGTCCATATAACCTAAGGCAAGGACCCTGGGCCGATGCGATATTGTGATCGCCGATATCAGCGGATCAGCATTGGTGATGCCACGAGGCAAACGACGGATCCCCAGGCCAACACGACTTGCGATTGCAATATATCGCATCACAATGTCGCGTCATAGTGATATAAAGGGTGATAACATGCCAGACCCGACGGATTTATAAGCACGACTTTATAACACTTGAGTTCTGCCATAAAGGGACTTCCCTGTGTATTAACACTTTTCGGTGTAAAAAAATGAAATACAAAGGAAATTTCTCAAAGCGATAAAGTCGGACCTGAAGGGGAATTATAGGCACAATTAATAAAATTTGAGTTCCATAAAGGCAGGATTTCGAGCAGGCCTTAGGCGGAAAGCAATATTGGGCTGGCTCCGCCCGAGCCCATGCATTGGTCGACACGTGGCTAGCAAAGGAGAGAGGAAAACCACCTTTTCGGGCGGGTAACCTCCCTACTCCTAAGCCGCTCAAAATTGGATATTTACCGTTGATCGGAGATCCCGCAGATCAATGGTGGGGATTGCGATAGCAGCCAAAGGTGGATGCGATGTGATATTAGGGTGGATGCGATAAATTTTCAAGTCCGATAGAAAGAGTTATGTCGTGTTTTTCACATATTTCCAATGTATTTGGGATTTACCAAAAACACTAATGAGATGTGATATAACACCTAATGGCGGACCCGATAGGGATTTTAGGGTCGGTTGAATGGGATTTCAAGTCCGAAAATCATGCCCGATAGTGTATTTTGCAGACATTCTCTATGTAATGGGATTTTCTCAATTTTTGGGTTTTTGCCTAAGAGAAGGCCCTAAGACCTCTATAACCACTCTTGATCATCATGCCATGCTGCAAGTGAGCGTTTTTATAGGCAATGATGCATTTTGAAGCCACAGAGCCGGAGAGCCAGATGGCCAATCGAACTGACAAGGAGTAGGGAAGCCGCAGAGGCACAGTGAGATGATGATATGTAGAGAAATGGTTGGGGTAGCCGAAAAGTCAGAAAAGTACCTCAAAGGAGGCAAAAGTAGGTATAAGCAAGAGAGAAGAGAGAGGAAAAATCTAATGCGCAAAGCAGCTGGGGGAGTGTTTAGAGTCACTTGGAGGTCAAGTGAAAATCTAGAGAGCTAAAAGTTAAAAAAAGCCAAAGCCATAGCCAAAGAAGCCAGAGCCGAAGTGCTAGAGCCAGAGCCGAGAGCCAGAGCCAATGCTGAGCACCAGAGCCAGAGCCAGAGTGAGAACCTAGAGCTAGAAAGTTGAGAGCTTCAGAGCGAGGGGATAAGATGGTGTTATGAACACATTGTGTTCTGTGTAAACCAGTGGAGTTGAGTGTTGAGCTTGTAAAAGAACTTAGACCATAATCCCAGAGAGCCTAGTTGAGTTGACTAGAGCTCAAGGAGACGTAGCCCAAGAGTTTTGGGTGAACTCCATATTCAACTTGTTGTCTTATGTGTGATGCTCATTTGCTGCATTGTTTCACTGTTATATGTTTTATATCAGTTTAAGCAAATCAATTTACAGCACATAAACAGTTTAAAACAACCATAAGCATACACCTTATTTTCAAGCACATTTTAATTCCGCATTGGTTAATCATAAAGACTTGGGAATATTTAAGCTTTGGAAGTGGTAGAGGCTCTTGTAAGTTCATAAGAAGCCTTTAGTGCCCCATTTTCAGATCATTGATTGAGCCATGAATGCTATAAAAATAACGAAAAATTCATTGCTATAAGGTTGTGCATGTAAACAAAAGGGATAGGTAGACTGTGGTAGCAAAACTAGAAAAAAAGGAAGGGAAATCCACTTACCTGTATTTTTAATCACCTGCAAAACACTCTTATCTCCTTTGTTGGTCACTCCCACAATACCACAACACCCAAACAAAAAATGCAAATGGACAAATGCAGTCAAATTTCAGATTTTTCAAGCATGTGGGTCACTTTTCGATGGACACGTGTCCAAAAATCGTGATTTTCTCTAGGCATGAATTAGACTCCTTGCTGACATGAAACCCAAAATTCAGGCACACACCAAAACAAATCAAACACATGTCAATAGTGAATCATGTCTTACATGTTGGATTCACGACACATGGGGGGTGGGAGTACAAATAAGATGACTAAGAATGTAACCCAAAGGTAAATCCCACTTCATTAACAAAAACCTATTTCCCAAACAAAAAAAGAAGCAATTACAACATATTACATTTAATTTATATAATTCCCAGATTTCGTTGTGAACCGATATATTTTGTAAACTGTCACCTCTTTGGTAATGATATAAAAAGAGATTTTTTTTCTATATTCTAATAATCCCTTGTGAAAAATCCTCCTACATTCTTGACCGTGAAATTTAGCCATGCATTCAAAAATCATCCAGTAGTTTCCTGAAAAGGGTAGAATAAAAAACTTAGACATTTCTTTGTACCCAAAACCATGTGACTATACCCAACCATAAAAATAGATTTTGACAATGTGATCTAGATATTAGCACAACATAATAAATATACTGCACCTATCGTAAAATTATACCTATATCCACAGTGAGGGAAAATTTAGCCAAAAATGATACACCTTCCACTGTAAAATTACCAACAAACTGATATAAAATGAACCCTCAAAAATTTATACATGTCAGTTGTCTGAATTAGCTTTGCACACCATAATGAGCAATGATCAATGCCATCCTATTTTGGTATAAGGCTCATCAAATTGAAAGACACGAAAATTTGAACTACGAAAGCATTTGTACAAAGAATTCTATCGAATCTGTAAAAAGGGGCATTGATCCATGCCCCTGAGGTTTGCACATGGAGGCCCTAATGTATGGGTTTATGGACATTTCCAACATTCTCTCTTCTTAAGATAAAAATGACACATATTGAATGGATAAACTAGTTGGCACACTGATATATAGGTTTAAAATAACATTCCATATCATTAAATAAGATTTTCCAAGGGTCTCTGAATATTCAATGAATGATTAAAATTTTCATGGATTTTTGGGAGAATGGATAGAAGAATACATTTATCATCTTGATCATCATCCTTATTCACTAGAGGATAAGCAGGCACCATTTTTGTTCAATCAATGGTGGTTGGCCTTTGTTTTGGTTATGGTCTTAAGCCTTCTTAAGGAACTTCGGGATTGATGTGCCCTACATCCTTTGTTTCCCTTATTCCTGGCTGTCAGTGTTCTTGGCTCTTTTCCCATCATTTTTGGGCTAGTATTTATTCCTCTCATCTCAAGGGGGGCTTGGTTCATTGCTAATCTGCATGACTTACCGAACAACGAGCTCCGTTCCCGTCTCTCGCGCTTGAGCTCATTAGATAGGATTATATCCGAGAAGCTAGATATATGTCTTATCGAAAAATAAACGCCAATGATACTTTTTCTCTAAGTGGATTTGGTAGTGTTCATCTAGAATGAGATGGGAGATTACGCAATTAAAGTCTCTCTGCTACTCTCTCTTCATATTGGGTTATTAGGTAAGAATTACGTTTGGTGTGTTGGTCATGGCAAGGTTAAAATTTTGATTTAAGGATTAATTTTTCATGTGATATGTTCATATTGTAAATTAAATTAGTCAAATAACTTGATATCCAAGTTAAAAAATAATATCTTAAGTTTAATGGATATGGTTTTGATAATAAAAAATGTAGATATGTATGAAAATTTGAGTGTTTAACTAAGGGAAATGTGTCATCTACTAATTTACCAACACTTTTTCGTGCACATATTCTTCATAATGTATTTGACCCAATTGTTAGCCCACTCTCATTTTGGATAACCTATCAACGTTTGAACTTAATTCCCTGTGAATGTGATCAAATGATATAACCATGAAGATTCTAATCAACACCGTAACTCTAATAATCTACTAATCCAATAAAGAAGCGTTTAAGTATAACCCTTCAACCAATCTATAACAACCATTAAATCCCCTATCACTTGTAATTTTAGATTGTTGTGATATAATTAAAATAACTAACATAAACAATCGATTCATATTATTACAATACTTGTTAGGTAGTAGTATTTATGTTCCTAGACTAAATTAGTCATTTACTTTAGTAGTTTTTAGTTGGGTCACTTAAGATTACTCTTTCTTTGTAGTATTTCACTTGGAATATCTGTTGTGACTAAATTTTTTAGTCAACTAGTCACTAATTCATCATTTTCTACTAGTATTTTTTGCTAGATTTCCCGTCTCTGACTTTCCAAAAATTGTTTATCTTCAAAAATATGACTAAATTATTTCTTATTCAACACCCTAATATGATGTTATTGCTTTTTTATTTACTAAATAATTTTTTTATTTTTATTTTTTTAAATCCTACACATTTTTGTTAAAATGTTTCGAGTTTTTTAAATCTTAAGCATTTTTGTTAAAATATTTTGAGTTTTCCATATACAAATAAAAAGGGCTCCTTCATCATCCCAATTTCTAACCAATAATATGTACCGGTAATAGACTCGTCCATAAACATCATTGCTCAAAGGATATAGTTGATAAACTTATCCAAAGACATTCATTACAATTCAATGAACCATTAATTTATGGAATAGCTAGTAGTGAAGGACCGTTAATTTATAGGATGCCTAGTCTTTGAAGAAATTCAGTAACTCATGGATAGTGTTATCATTGACACAAAATTATAACAGAACGCAATACACACCGTTGAGATATGACTTGTGAACTCTAGTGCCATTTTAAATATTCTTGGCTCAATTGTTTTAATGTGGAGAAATAATAAAAATCAAATAATGTTAACTTAGAAACAAAAGATTTTAAACCATTAAACTCTTTAATTAAAGAAGAATACTTGAAGGTGTTGTAATCCTTTACTATGTTAAAGGACCTTCATAAAAGACCATTAATTGATGCCAAATGAAGGGAATTCATTGTCACTTTGTTATAATTTTTATCTTTCAATAAAAAAACCTTGGCCATATGCATATATCTGGAATGTCCAATTCTTCGGTCGATATTGAGTATTTTGGTTGTTTGGAATACGGTTTTATGATTTAAATAAAATTAAATTAATGAATAAATAATATTAGTATTGTATGTAAATGGAATTTTTATGATTTTAGTTATTATAGAGATAATAACGTTTAATAATTATATATAATATATATATATATATAAAAGAATTAGATCACATCTCACGTAATGGAGGATGAAAAGGACGGCTCTGAATTTTTGTGAGGAATCGATTATGTGCCTCCCACGAGGGTTTGGATAAATCTTTCCAGCTGATCGCAACTCCGCCTACGACTTCAGATCAAGCTAGTTTACTACTCACTGTCTAAGTGTGGTGGTTTGGGTCGCGGGTAGGGTGTATTCGATGGGGGTGTTTGTCCATCGGGTATCGAGGAGGAACTTATTGGTCTGCAGGACAAGATTCATCTGTTGAGATGGATGAGGAACTCGTTGATTACTCAGTTGACCCCTATGACTCGGTGTCGAACTAGACAGAGTCTCCACCTCAACACATCGGTATGGTTCCACCGAGAGTTGAAGATGCACCGGTTTCTCAGGTTGTCGAATCTAGGGTTTCTCCGGAGGTGGCTTATGGAACCCATACTTCTCTTGAATTTGAAAATATCCTTTCAACCAATCACTCGATAGGGAACCAGAATATCAAACCTTTTGTGGATCCTTTTGCTCAATTACAAGCAGATCTCCTGATCCCCTTGCCAGCCTCGCTGCAAATTTTGGAGTCCTTCATCAACCTTAACCCGTTAACCGAGTGTTGTGAAGAATCCCTCTATCAAGATGGGATTTCCAAATTTTTGACTCATTATTCAAAATCAGGACCCTCTAGGGCACAATTTTTGGATGTGTGCAGGCAGGCACATCATTTTGAGGCATTAACACTAAATAAGGATGTGTGTAATTCAACCTATGCTCCTTCCTTGAGTTGTTTTGATAGTATTCCTGCTAGTTATCCTAAACATTTGTAGATGGAAGCTAGGGTTAGTGTTTCCTCAGATACTCCCTCACAAGAAATTGGAAACACAAATGAGGGTTCACAGAAAAGGAGAGATAAGAAACCCAAGAGCACCAAAGTCAGGGAAAGAGGGAGATTGTTGGTTTTAGGAGGGGGCATTAAATTGGATGAGTTCATAAATACGACGAATCATGTTTTGGTAGGTAGGGTTCATGTTATAAGCTACTCATCGCCGCGTCTAAAGAAGTGGGTTTCAAAGATATAGGTCAGGTTCTGGAATTTCTTCCAACAATGGTAACTATGACCAGGGGTTCGTTTGCTTTATGCTTCTACATGCCTGAACATGCCACATGGGTTTTGACAAAATATTGGCATATTGAATTGATGCCTGTTATGCTGAACAGATGGTCCCCCCCCTATTTGATCCATAGAGAGAGCAGTTGTGGGCAGGACCTATTTGGGTCAGATTACCAATACTACCACTTCAATTATGGTCTGAAGATGTATTTAGATGTATAGGAAATAACCTGGGAGTTTTTCTAGACTATGATAAAACATTCGTTGAATCTAGCAAGATGGCATACACTCGTATATTGGTACACCTCGACATCAGAGAAGGACTAGTGGAAAGTCTAAAGATACAATGGCGAGAAATCATTAGATTGGAGAAACTAGACTATGAAGGGGTTTCATTTACATGCAGGAGGTGTCACAAAGTAGGACACCTATACAAGGATTACCCCCTGCTTTCCAAAGACAATATGACATATGACCTGATGAAGGTTAAGGATGGAATGGGGATGGATCGTATGTCATGAACTAGACGCCACAAAAGAGCTCGGCACGTATGTTAAGAGGACAGGACATGGACAAAGGGAAGCAATTTTCATCTTCTCGTCCTCCATCACCAAGGATAACGAGGGCATGTGAAAACACATCCAGTCCCCCTCTGGGTACTGCATTCTCCTTCCCATCTCTTGATCCTTTTATTTTGAATGATCCTAAGTTTTGTCGAGACTCCTTTTTCTTGATGCAATTTAAGTTCTATTACATGTTCCTTGACCTTTGTATTTCTATGTTTCCTTGCTCCTTCTCCTTCCATTCCTGTAGTTTTTGAGGTCGCTATACATTCTAGCAAGGACACCTCATCTTAATCTAACACCAGTCATAAATATAACCTGAGATCTCTAGTCAAGCACTCTGTAGTTGTGGGGCGTGGTATAGGTCTGTCATCCCCTCTGAAGATCCCCAAGTCATATCGAGGCTAACAATCCTTTATATTGAAATCCATCCATAAGGCCAGTATGGATGTTGTTGAAGGAAGACAATTATCACTTGATGGGGTTCTTAGAGCAAGAGGCAACCCGAAACTGGTTCCCCGATGAAGTGGATTTCCTTTAACTGCAGGGGGTTGGCTAGCCTCGCTAAAAAACTAGCCATTAGGATACTTTTATATCTAGAGAAGGTGGACATGATTTTTCTCCAAGAGACTCTTGGAGACAGTAGCCATATTATTTCGACTTTGGAAGCTCTCTGTCCTGGACGGATATTTCATGTCTTAGACATACGAGGTAGATCAGGTGGTATTGATATAGGTTTGGATTGTAGATAGATGAAGCTTTTAAATGTCTTGGGAAGGGAAGGAGTTCTAATGGTGGATGTTTTCTCTGAAGAATTAGGGATGGATTTCAGACTTGTGAATATTTATGGCCCTTATCACAATCGGCAGGAATTTTGCGAGGTTGTCATGAATCCTTCTTTTATGGGTGAGGATAATATCATTATGTGGGGCAATCTAAACTTCCCGATGGGGCACATGGAATCATGGGAAGACAATGCACAAGTAGACTCCCTCTCATATTATTTTGTCCAGTTGTTGGAGAGTAATAATCTTATCGATATTCCTTTGGTGCGACTTCAACTGACTTAGAGAAACAAAAGAACTGGGGATGCCATGTTGGCCAGACAGCTAGATTGATTCATCATCAAGGAATATCTAATGGAAAAAATTAATATGATAAGGAAATGGGTTGGCTCGGGTGGGATATTGGATCACTCGCCTATCTACTTAGAGATTTTTGGGTTTTCCCCAAAACCAAGAGCCCCCTTTAAATTTAATTCAACTTGGTTAATGGATGCAGCCTATCATACCATTGTTAAAGAGACATGGAAGGAGAGAACATTAACTGAAGGTCAGTCGTTTTCTGAATATTTCATTGGTAACCTTATGTGTCTAAAGAAGAGGATAATAGTGTGGGCCAAGGAAAAGAAAAATAAGGACGAAGAAGCTCTTAGGAATATTGAAGATGAATTAGCACGACTAGACGGTCTAGATAGAGGATGGTTTGTATTAGCTGAAGAAAAAACACAGGTGGTTAAACTCGAATTATAGAGACTTGAGATACTAAAAGATAGGGAAGAAACATAGAGACTCAAGAGAAGAGCCATTTGGCTTCAAGTAGATGATGAAAACACTAATTTTTTCCAACAATTCGAAAAGGGTCTGAAGGCTATCAATACTATCTGGTCACTCGAGGACGAGGAGGGTACAACAGTGCAATCCTTCGGCAAATTAGAAAATCTGGGCATTTCTTATTTTAGACAATTGTTTAAAGCCCCCCAGGAGGCTTCCCTAGCAGAAATTATTAAAGTAGCTAGCCTCTTTCCCCGATTTGCAAATGGGGAAGCAGATGAGGATCTGAACATACATGTGTCATTGGGAGAACTAGAGGTTGTACTTAAATGGCTCAATAAAGATAAGATCCCAGGCCCAAATGGTTAGCCAATGGAATTTTACTTGACTTTGTTTGAATTTGATAGGACAAGATCTCCTCCAGGTCATTGAAGATTACCGATTGAATGACCGAATGTATGATGCTTTCAATGCCACATTTATCACCTTAATCCCCAAGTCAGAGAATTCTTTCACTTTTAATGACTTCAAACCTATTTCCCTTTGTAACTGCATATATAAGATTATTGCGAAAATTATTGAAACCGCATCAATCCTATTTTATCTCAGCACATATCGCAGGAGAAATTTTCCTTCTTAGACAACTGTCAGATTCATGAATCTATAGGCACAACTCAGGAAGGATTACACTCATTGAAGATCAAGAACATGAAGAGTGTGATTTTTAAAATTGACCTATTTAAGGCTTTTGACAGGACCAGCTGGTTGTACCTACAAATGATTCTTACTCATCAAGGCTTCCCACATGACTTTATTAATTGGATTATGTGATTTATTTCCTTTGTATCTTACAATATCCTCATCAATGGATCTGCATCAAATTTCTTCCATGCTGAGCGTGGTCTCAGGAAAGGATTCCCTTTATCTACTTTAATTTTTCTGTTGGTTATGGAAGGTCTGAGTAGATTGATTTCTGAAGACAGGAACCAAGGAAGAATCAAAGGGGTCAAAATAACAGAAAACATCATTTTATCACACTTACTATTTGTAGATGATATTCTCATTTTTCAGGATGGGTCTATCAGTGACTCTATCATATTCAATGCTACCCTTTCTCTATTTGGTAAAGATATAAGCATGGTCAACAATCAAGATAAGTCTACTTTAACTACTATGGGGTGTTCTCAGTATGAGATAGATTATAAAAATCAAAGATTTCCATATAGACTCCTCACACTTGACTATGGTCTTAAATACTTGGGCTTTCAGCTCAAACCAGATAACTACAAAATTGTTGACTGGGTGTGGTTGGTAGCTAAGGTGGAAAGAAGACTAAACATTTCGCATCATCGTTGGTTATCTAGGGCGGGTCATCTAGTTCTAATCAAATTAGTGCTGGAGGCAATCCCTGTATATTGGATGCCCCTGTCTTGGATCCCAAAAGGAATTCTCTCTAGAATTCAACAATTATGATGTATTTTTCTCTGGTGAGGGAATAAAGGAGGTAGAAACTTTACATGGGTTAGATGGGACCTCATTTCTTTACCCAAGAGATGGGGGATGAAGAATATTGCATGTTTTTCTAAAGCCCTTGCAACAAAACTGGAATGGCAGGTCTTGACTTCTCACAACCTATGGACTGAGGTGGTTGTCCGGAAATACATTACTCTGTTGCATATAAATGAATGGAATAGAAGACCAAACTGGATCAGAACTAACATATAAACAAATTGGTGATTTTTTTTGAACTCTATTGAATGTATCCGAATAGGGATGGCATGGAGAGTAGGTTCGGGTGAGAAGGTTAAAATTGGTTTGGATTCCTGGTCTGGGAGTGAAAATGCACATATCATCCATCCTAAACTCATCCAACCTATGGATACATCAAGTATAAGGACCCTAAATCAAATTGCGGGCCCAAAAAACTATTCTATCTTTGGACATGCATTGAAATTTGCTCAGAACCTCAGGATTCCTGCGATATGGCATCAGGAATGGTCAAGGTAAATAAATGCACTCTCAGAAGCTTTCATAAGGATACAAGATAGATATGATGATGTTTGGGCCATTTCACAACACAAAAAATACTCTCCAAAAGAAGGATATCCATTTATCTATGTCGATCATAAGCCAAAAAACTCTGTCTAGTGGTGGCATCCATTGGGGAAATTAAAAGGTCCTCCCAAATCCAATCTCTTTATGTGGTGTTTATTATTCAACAAGGCCCCCACTAGAGATATCCTTCAACGCCACTCATTTTAAAGACCCTCCTGGTGTGCATTATGTAGGAACGTTGAAGAAACTATTGATCATTTATTCCTGCATTGCCCTTTTGCATCTGAAATTTAGAATCAACTTTACCAAGTGATGGCTATCAACACTATTTGCTTGGGTGACTCTATTAACATTGCATGGGAATCTCAGTGGAATGAAGCTCACCCTATAAAACCCTGCAATCTTCTTCTGTTGGTTTGTTGGAGTATTTGGATTGGTCGGAACAAACTCATTTTTCAATAGAAGGTCTCCAACTGATACACACATTGCTTCCACCTTAATGCTTTGTATAATTTGATATCGGATGAGGAACATAGACAACATCATAGGAATATCATTGCAGAAACTATCGACAAGTCTATCCCTTGGGATTATTTTGATGGTTCGTCCCAACAAGAAATTTGTGGTGGAGGAGCAATACTATATCTATCTGATGATCATTTCTACAAAATGAGGATGAGATTAGGGATAGGTACAAATAACTTTTCTGAACTTAAAAACCTCAAAGTTCTTCCTACTTTTTCCCTTGAGATAGGATGCTAACAACTACAAATGTTTGACGATTCCAAGCTTGTCATTAACTGGTTCAATCAACAATTTGAATGTCACATGCATGCACTCAAGAATTTGCAGGATGATATTATATCTTTAAAAACACATTTTGACTATATATCACGTCGTCATATATACAAGGATAGGAAAGCTTTTAGATAACCTTTCCAAGGCAGCAGCGCAACAACCTCTTGGTTATTAGTTGAGTCAGGAGCAAAATGGTCAAGATTTCTATCAGTTTTTCCACAAGCCTTTCATAGATAATCAGGCACAGGGGGCAGCCAAGCCCTAATTTTTGCAGAACATAGATGGAGATTTACATTGTGTTTATTTTTTTCCGTTTTATGTTGGTATATAGACCCATGTATTTGCTTATTTAAATCATGTTTGACAATTTATTGGTTACAGTCATGTAACAATCGATCACAGGCAATATTTAGCAGGTGGCATTGCCACCAGTTTTCATCATATGCTACCTTTGCAGCATCTACAATATGTAATTTTCAATATTTAACATAATGGAAGTTACGATTTTTTCTTGGGAAAAAAAATATTCATGGAAAATGAATCATTATGTTTTTTTTTGAAATATTTGTCATAATTATATTTCAATTTCAAAAGTGTAAGTCCATACATATAATTGCTTTCTTATCGTTTTTTCTTCCTCTTCTTACGAATTTGTAACCATACATATAAAAAAATGTAATCCCTCATTAGACTTTGAGACATATATACTATATGTCAATACAAATACATTCTAAACAAAACAACATAATTTCAAACTCAAATCCTCCCTCCATGAAAAATATATACCATATTAGGTATATCACACCTCCAAGTCAAATTGGGGGACTCCATCTTGGAATTCAAGTTTAGTATATGTTCTTTCCCAAAGAAGCAATGCTAGAATTGATAAATCATTTTCCAAATTGTTGTACTCCTCACTGATGTGTGTGAACGATCCACTCAAACCGGCTTTGTTGTTTTTTGTTTACTTTTAGGAGTGATCCTATTCCTAGAATATCCACCTGGTTTTTTTTGTGAGGCCCGATAAATAAATAGTTTGGACCCTTCCATGAACTATATCCTTTTTCCATCTTGGTCAAAAAGACATGTTGAGTATAGTCCATAATGCAACAAATTCATTTTTATTGTTGACACCCCTACCTAATGCATGTTTATAGGTGGACAATATGACATTGTGAAAAAAATAAAGTCACACTAGCACCTCCTTCTACAAGTCATCCTAGGTTGCCCCTATCAAAGAAGCCCCAAGGAGTCATAACTCAAAGGTCAAGCTTATGATATGTTTCTTCTTTTATGTTTGTGTTCGACTTTGAACTCATGAGTTGGATTCTAGACCAAGTGGAATAGGACTTTTGTCAAAATTTCCATATATTGGAATATCACCTTGTTTCTTTCCCACCCTGTATAATATAATATTTTACAAGAAATTAATTTTTAATCATTGAAACAATTGTCCCTCCACCAATCCTCAAGATAGTGAAGACGAGTCAAATTATTCCAAATAAAATTTGTAGAAAAATGAGTAGCCAACAAGTTTCAAATAGAATTAAAAGATGAGCATGAAGAGAATAGATGGGACATTGAATTGACAAATGTTTTGAAATGAGAAGAATGATATAGACCAATCCATTCTTTCTTAAGTTCATTGCCCCAAGTCTATAATTTATTTGCATATGCCAACCATAGTAATATGATTTATTTTTGTGGTTTTCATAGTTTCCAGATTAATGCCCACTATTCTTTAATTTTGACTGGACACTACTTTTCCATTCTTTCCACATATCCAAGTTTCACTGTATAATCCCTCTATTCTAGGGTTTTTATCCACACCAATTTATCATCTTCATGTGTTAAAATAATGATTCCAATAACTAGTTGTTGTATAAAATATTCTCGTTCATTTGCTAAAACAACTTCTAGGTGCAAGTTCGAGGGTGATTTCTTGTCCTATTTCTATAAAGACCTTCCCCCCAATTTGTTAGCATCACTAAATTGAAAAACTCCTTCCCCATGAAATCAATCAAGCAAGTCTTGTCAAAGTTTATGGGAATCCACTATCCCAACCCATGGGACTGTCCTTTCTTATCCACACCTTTTGTTCATTTCCAAATCTCCATGTAATCCAATTTCAAATCAATTTTGATTCTTCCAAAAAGGATCTCCAAATGATGGATATAATTTTTTTTTCCTTTCTCTTTTGAAACCAACTTTCTATATCCCTATTGTTGATGGTGTTGGACACACCAACATTCAAGGGGTCTCCCTAATATGTGGTCCCAATTAGACCTCACGTTGTTTGGGATAGGAGCCCCATTCGAAATATGGCTCGGTTGTCAGTTATCTTAAAGATATGCCTTGGCTCTAACTATCAGCAAAAGAGAGGAGTGCAAATGCGCCTTCAAAAAGTAAGGGGGGTGTGCCTAGTGAGTGTTTGGTCATATGTGTGTGAACTTATTTCACTGCAGAGGGGAGGAGAAGTGATCCTATAAGAGAGAGGTAGTAGTAACACCCTGTAGAGGCACACCTAAACAAGAAGAATCCATACAACATCAAGCATAATATTCCACAAAGATGTTACGGTCATTGCAACCAATGTAACAAGGAAGACATATCTAATATCCAACAGAATAGTCCATGAGAATGCGACAACAATAATAGAAATTACACCACGTTCTCAATATGATAAGTACCAAAATAACCGAAATAGTTCAACTACTTTAGCATAGATGAAAGGAAACATACATTACAAACATTCACAAAATAGTCTTACAAATATCCATAATCCATGCATGAATAACATGCTGGCCCATAAGGCTTCTTATATTAAGTAAAATCTCCAAGACACATGTATACAATGAACACCAGTAGATCCAATAGTGGAGCATTGGATCCACTCCTTGCTCTTCAAAAGAACCAACTTGTCCCTCTAATGCCTTGCGAGAGGAGCCAAGGTGAAAATTCCTTTGCTCTTACAATGAGGGTGTATATATAACAATGAGGAGGTGATGCTTGACCTTCCTTGTGACTCTTTGACTACCCTCATGACTCTTTGACTTCATATGAATTTTCAACTTTATATGAATATTCATATTCCATACATATCCTTTGGATTTTCACTTTACAATACATTTTCGAAACATGAATTACATAATCCACCGTAATGGTGTGGCATGTGACAACTCATTACATGACATGACATGACATTGCTGACATGGACTGCTTAATGATGAGGAAATGTCAAGCCATTATTTTTTGCCATGTACTGAGTGTCTACTTGAGAATGATTTTCTTTCCACCTCTGCAAGGCTTGGTGATAAGGAATCTTCAATCATCTCAAGTCTGGAGTTGTTATTGAAAATTGGTGTCTCTTTTCTTTCTCTCGGTTGTAAACTTGCATACTCAACTACGAAGATGTATTTCAACATGTTTTCCTTCTCCTTTTCCCTCTTCATAATCTTGCCATGGTATGATAAGGTACCTGTATCTGCAATTCACTAATGACTAGATGACATCAGTATAAACACCCCTAATCTAAGATAATGCACATTGATCCATTGACTGAGTTGGAATTGGGAGACAAGCTGGGAGAAGGGCTCACTGACTATGCAGTTGTGCAGCTCAAGCAGTTAGGGGTGAACCTTGAGCCTTGAGAATGCGTAATGCGTATTCCAGGTTGGGCCGAGGAAGAAAATTGTGCTATTTTGGAGACCAATGTGACAGGTTGAGAGGATGAGCACTGGATCAACACATGCACAGTTCCAATAGATATAGGAGGCTGGGCCATTTCACAATTGTGCAACTTAGAGGCTCAATGGATGAGCTTGAGGCTATATATTGTGTAATGCACAGTTGAGGCCAGAATGGGCATATGGATTGCCAATTCTGGGAGCCAAGGTCTGGGCTTGAGCACAGGAATTGCTCAGTGAAAGAGTCCTGGGAGGCAAGAAATGCACATTGCGTAGTTTCAAGAGGCAAAGTCACAACTAGAGGAATGATATTGCACAATGCACAGTTCCAGGAGATCGGGAGAGGCTATGTTGCTTGGTCAGGAAGCTTTTCAAAAAATGGCTAAGTGGTAGATCAGTGAGGCTAGTGTGGATAGTGATAAGGCTTCGACTATGATCACACACTTAGAATACTTGACGAAATAACAACATAGATCATCCAGGACATATTAACAATGAATTTCCTTTAGTGTGACAACTTTATGACAACTTACGAGAAGTGCGACACTTAAAGATACACTTTGCGACGACCGTGATGACACTTGTGTGACAGAGCTTGAAACTTTGAAAATGAGTGTGACAGATGTTCAAATGGTTGGATTAACTCATTTACACAAAGTTAGCCCCTTGAAACCACCAGAACAAGCTTAAACACATTATGTGATAGATAACATGTGAAAAGACAACATTTTTCCTATCTTGTAAAAGGGACCAAAACACCTCAAGAAAACACATGGGATGAGTTTCAATGCTTGTGAAGACAATATACAATACCAAGGAACACTCCAAAATTGAGAATAGGCCAAAATTTTGGAGGGTGTTGTAGCAACGACAACACTTGGCAACATACTGGTAGAATCCTAACTTCTCTGCCTTGGTTAACTCTTCTGTGTATGGTCTTGGTTCTTTCAAGTAGTATTGATTCATCATGTAGATTACTTTGGTCTCCCCACTTACCCCATGAATAAACATGGTCCCTTTTATACCTTTCTTGGTTTAACACAACATAAGATTCAACGATATCACAATGTTTCAAGTTGGGAAGGGTAGTGTAGTTCATGAGCTTTAGATTTTTAGAGTATGATTTTTCATATTTGGCGTTGCTTTGCTGGCAAAAACCCTGGATAGTACCCTGAGGGAGTCACGAAAGGAACACAAACATTGCTACTAGTGAGCCTAGAAAGCACCCTGGTGGAGTTTCTTGCTTCACCTCTCTGCGCGGGAAGCCTTTCTCTTCTTTCACCTTTATTTATTTATTTTATAGAACTGTGCATTGGCACTTATTCATTTTATGGGTGAAAAAGGGATCCCAACTTATTGATAGCAGGATAGGTTTTTCATTTAGATAAGCATATAGAGACCTATGATTAGGTTTGCTCGTTTATATTTTTCCCCTTCTCCTCTTCTACTAATTGGATAGGCATGAAAACACTGAAACATAAAAACCGAGTGTGGACATAACGTTTCCAGAATAGACACGGGTTCATGGTTTAACCAAAACTCTTCTCACGGATGGATCATATTCTTCGTTAGAACTTCATCGGCCAAAAGATATAACCAACACAAGGAAGATGGAAATAAGGTTAACCAAATGTTGAAGTTTCACAAGACTCTCTTTTCTTTCAACCACACACAAGGAAGCAAGAAAACACATTGACACACACCATTTATTTACATGATGAAAATAGAAAAAAAAAATCAAGCAAACAAGAAAATACTATGTACATAGTGTAGGGAAAAAACCCAGATCATCATTGAAAATATTTTTTTAAGTCTTGGCCATTAGAGAGTAGAGACTCAATCTTTCCATCCAGTGATTGTAGACGATATATGTGTTGGCCAAGCTTTTTGTGAATAGTAAACGGTCTAATCGACAAGGATTGAAAATTGGTGTGTTTTCCTTTGTCCTTGTGGGCGTTGTCCCACTTCAAGACAAAGTCACCCACACTGAAGTTATTTTTCCCTACAGACTTCTTATCAAACCACCTCTTGATATGACTCTAAGGAAGGGATAATTTTTCTTTTGCTTTTAGCCTTTCTTCTTGTAGCTTGTGAAGAGTGTCCATCCTCTGTTGAATTGATAGACATAGCTTGCCTTAGGATTCTTTTGAAAGTTGGAGAGATGACAAGTAGATATTAGGAGGAAGGATGGCTTCTTTCCCATACACTAGGAAGTAAGGAGAGGTGTTTAGAGATGCATTTGGAGTGACTCAGTCAACCCATAAGGAATTTACCAAAGCAGAGTGTCAGTTCATTTGTTACGATAATATAGTATTTTTTATGATATAGATAAGGTTATTATTTGTGGACTCAACAAGACCATTCCCACGCGGATAGTAATTAGATGAATGTTTCAATACAATTCCATTTTATAATGCAAAATCATATAATTTTAATGATGAAAAATATTTTGCATTATCGAAAACAAGTGAAGTCGAAATGTTGAACCTAGAAATGATATTCTACCTAAGGAAGTTGATGAATTCTTGATCATTCACCTATTTGAGCGGAACTGCTTTGGTCCACCACGTGAATTAGTTTGTAGCAGTGAGAATGTAGCGGTAATGCTTTAATGTGGAAAGATTGTTGAAAATAATACTAAGAGGGGGGGTGAATCAGTATTATCTAGTCCTTTTAACAATTCTTCCTTATTTATACTTTGAATTATTTTTGCATATCAGTACCATAAAACAATGAGCATGAACAAGAAAAACGGACAGTCACATCAAAGAACACCAGATATAAGGTGGATACCCAATGTGGGTGAAAACCACCTGCTGCAATATGTCTCTATCTTCTTTCAAATTAGAAACTCCTTTTACAATGGTCTTGTACTGGTGCAGTCCTTTACCAGTCGCAGGCTGCAACCTGCAGAGAGCTACAACTCTCTCCGTTTTCCAGTCTCTCCTGGAAGGGAGCTACAACCCCCTACTTCTTTTCAAGGACCACTTTTCATAAATTTTCAAA
>APFE030312294.1:53181-76739 GCA_000404065.3 Pinus taeda
AGGTAAGTTTTCCCACATGAAATAAACTTTTTTTTTTTTTTTAATTCTCATCATATTGAGAGCCATGCCATGGGTGTTTCCATCAAGTACAATATCTGTAACATATAACCATACCAGAAACATAATGCCAACAATTTCTCCAATGACATCCAAGCACCATTATTGAAAAGGTTTTTCCACTGCGATATGATGAAATGGGGTGGCCGATTTCTTGTTTCGACCGACGCACCTTTGGCAGACCCAACACTTGTGGGCATACGCATGAGAATATTTGAATAATGTAGGCTAGTAGAAATTGGCCCGCATAACCTTATGGATGGTTCGTCGTGGAGATCATGCAATACTTTCTATGGATCATGCACTTCTAGGAACTTGAGTAATACTCCATTATGACGCTTTCTGAAAAGCACCCAATGCACCAAATGATAAGATCATGCTTTAAGTCTGACTATCCTCTTCTACCATGCAGATAAATGGGAGCGCACGGTGACGTCGTCAAGGTATTTGCACACATCTACATACCAAGGGTTTGTGATGATAGTGGGAGAAGCTTTCTCGACATTGTACATTTCAATCTCTTGATCCCATCCAAAAGGATCTTCTTCTTTTTCATCCATTGCTTCTACTGCTATCCGACAAAAATGTGGACCTTGATTGTGTGAACTAGTTTGAACTCCAAGTCATATTCATGTAAACCAGTCATCCAGTGCACTTTCCTTTCACCCAACTTTTGTTGAACGAACAACGATCTAACTATTGGGTGCATAACAAAGATGGTACAATAATTTTGCAAGAGATAGGGCCAAAAATGTTTCACCACCTTATAAATTGTGTATTCATGCTTGTCAATCGCAGGATAGTTGAGCTCAGGTCCCTGGAGGATAGTGCTCATGAACGATATTGGTCGCTCATTGTTTTGATCATCCTTTTGTGTATGCATAGTGGCGAGAGAAGTGTTAGAAGCGAAAGTTTAGAATAGGAAGCTTTTGCTAAAGTATGGGTTGTACAATGCAGGTGCTTCCACAATGGATTACTTAATACGAGGAAACACATCCTTTTCCCTTTTATCCCATCTATAAATCACATCCTTCTTTACCATATCCTACATTGGCTTCGCAATCTGAGCGTAATCAGAGATGAACTTGTGAAGGAATTTCTTTATCCCTAGGAAGGATTGCACAAATTTATTGTTCATAGGGAATGGTTTCTGTGTAATTGCTTTGACTATCTCCAGGTCTACTTTAATCCCACTTTTTGAAACAATATGGCCCAAGAGGTTACCCTCGGACACTGCGAAAAACAATCTTTTTTGGATTAAGATATATCCCATATTTGGGACATTGCTCAAAAATTTTATTCAAGTGGCGTATGTGGTCATATATATTCTTAAAAAATAGGCGACATCATCGAGATAAAACACTACGCTTTTTCCAATTAGTCCGTAGAATTTGATGTCCATGGAGCGTTGAAATGTTGCACTGACATTGATTAACCTAAATGGAATTCTTTTGAATGTGAACGTACCCCACTTCATGCGAAATGTTGTCTTTACTCTGTCAGGATTTGAGACTAGAACCTGGTTGTAACCAAAATATCCATCCAAAAAATAAAACATCTATAACCCTGATACTGTCTATAGTATCTGTTCCATAGATGACATAACATAATTGTATTTTTCAGAGGCACGGCTCAAGTTGTAGAAATAAATGCACAAGCAGGCCCCAGACTTCTTTCTCATTGGGACCAAGTTAGAAACCTAGGTATAATTTCACACTTTGTTTATGATCTGATCATCCAACAATTTTCTTAATTCTTTTTGGATCAGATGCTCATACATTAGATATAACTTCCACAAATTTTTTCTGAAAAGGCTTGGCCCCTTCTCTAATTGGAATCACATGTTGGATTATTCGCATGTCATAAGTTTTGAACTCATCATATGTCCATGTGAATACATCTCGATACTTTTTGAATAAACGGATGAAATTTTGTCGCTCATGCGGAGTGAAACATGTACCAATATTGACAAACTTTAGATCCTTTATGTTCTCAGATTTATTTGCTCGTGCAACAACATTGAGCTATGGGTTTTTGCATTAATTGGCCCTCGTTAGTGATTCTGAAAGTCATGCAATTTTTCCAATGATACCATGCCTTTTGGCATGAGGTTCTCTTTGCTTGCGCAATCTACATACCACAACGTTTTCTCATTCTTGTCTTCATCGATAACTGCATCTTTGAATACATTAAAGTTTGTCATAAAGTGTAGTATCTTCTCGTCATCATTGAAAATGCGTAAATTAATAGTATTGTAAGGGACAAAAGGTTTATAAAGAATTTTTATAGAAAAACCACTCCTAAGCGGTGATAAACTAGCAACAACATTTGTCAATGCCCCTGGAGTTGCGTTGCGTATTCTAGGAACATAAATAATGTTAAAAGCTTGGAAGTGTGAAATCAAATGTCATATCACTTGTTGATAACTTTTTATATGAGGTGACACACAGTGTATGGTATCATGTGCCTATTGTACGACAATTTTTAAGTCACCTATTGCTTTGAGAATTGTAACATTAAGGTTGATGGCTCTTTGCAAATCCAAGATGAATGATTAGTATTCTGCAGTGTTGTTTGTTCAATCAAATTCCAAGCGGTCAAAGATCATATGTTTTCTTTGTCTCGGGTCTACTAAAACACAACCAGCTCCAGATCCCTCCTGTGTTTTGCAACCATCAAAATACAATTTCCAACAATCATATGTACAAGGACTATGTGCTACACTAGTACTACTATTTCTACTACTACTAACTGAACATATATCATTTTCACTAGTTGGACTAGGAAGGAGCTCCAATTGTGTGTTTGGTAGAAATGGGGATGGCTAAGCGAGATAACATCCCAGATAAGTTTCCAAGAATCAATTTCCAAATATGAGATCTGTGAAATCCATTAGATAATTGTCACCTTCTAAGGGAGTTACCATGTGCTTCATGTACCGCTCTAAGTTGACCCGGATCTGATTGTTTCTACCCTTGTATGGAAGCCACAAATGTGACCAGCTCATCGCAAAATACCCCTATAGCTTGTTGGACCAATATTTCCTTAACAATACACCATATACTTCCATAATTCCCACAATTACTATATTTATACATTGGTGAACACGATGATCGAAT
Organism: Pinus taeda; assembly: GCA_000404065.3. Taxonomy (NCBI): domain Eukaryota; kingdom Viridiplantae; phylum Streptophyta; class Pinopsida; order Pinales; family Pinaceae; genus Pinus; species Pinus taeda. Next base: position 56,358 of record APFE030312294.1, read on the forward strand.
GATAAGAGAATAAGCACATTTTTTAGTTCATCGATCACATGGAAAAGTGTCCTATCTAGTTGAATGATCTATGCATCTGTTTTATCCCACCTTGAATTGATTTTATTTGTGATAGATAAAGGCATCATGTTTATTGATGCATCATAATCGACTAAGTAATTGTGTACATTATAATTGAAAATTTCAAAAATTAACAGAAATTGAGGGAAGAGTGTATTTATATCCAATGTTAAAGCATTAAGCACATACTTAATGGAACAAGAGGACCTACCAGATTCATATCCCTTCTGTGAAGAAGCATCATTACCTAAGGAACATTGTCTGAGTGCGCATAGGAGCATGTCCTGCTGGCTCACGATCTTCATCAGTTCAAAAATTGAAATATTCATGCGATATTTCTTCATTTCTTCAAATATGTTATAATCGAGTGCATGAGAGGTTTCCGAAGTATCTGGAGATGAGAGGTTTCTGAAGTATCTAGAGGAGTTGGGTTGTCTTCCACTTCCAGAGTGATAGACTTGCTCTTACTGCTTGCAGAAGTAATTTTTGTCGTAACCACATTTCCAGTCTTGCTCTGAATGTTTTGTGTTGAGTTGACGAGCTGACTGGTCTTCCTTAACAAATGTTCTTTCAATTTCTGCTTCATCAACTCTTATGCATAGGCCGACCTTTCGCTTCTCAAGTTCTATCGATTTTTCTACTTCTGGTTCGGGCCATCACTCAGAGGTTTCTTTTTGGCATTTCTCTTTCTAGTTGTGAGAATGCAAATGAATGTGTTTACTGCATGCCCCATGCTTGGAGTCTCTTTGGTCACACAAATTTCTTCCTTTTCTTCTGCATGATCATTTTGCTCATTAGTAAGTATTGTATCAACAAAATTCAAAGTAAGAGCGTTCATGCTATGGTTCCATTATGGTCATGTATTTTCTGAATGATATTCTTGATGAAATGAATAGTATTGGTCCATGCCCATACTCTCAACATTCAGCACAATGTTGGATCTTTGCGCAGATTGGCCGGTTGATTGCTATTACTGCCGAAGTTGGAAGTCCTTCTCATAAAGTTGAACTTGGGAGGCTTGCTACTCACAGTGGTCTTGCTTGACCTTTGTTTCAATTATGCCAACTCATTGGACAAATATTTGATAACGCAGGTCAAGCTCTCAAGATCAGTTGTTTCTTTCTCCTTGGCCTTGCTTACTGAGACCTGAGATCTTTTCCCCATGTCTTTGGAGTCCTTTGTCGATTCATCATCTGCGATGACTCCAATTTCACATAAGTCCTTCTCAATTGTGATTTCCTTCTCAAAATTCTCAACCAAAGTTGGCTTCATAGTTCTTTTCACGAATTGTGCAATGCTTGTTGGTAAGGAAGATGTGAAATAGTTGACAGTGACGCAGTCATGAGGTTTTTTGTCCACCTAAAATATGTTTAAGATACAATTAAACCTATGATTGAAATATTCCACCTTTTCTTTTTGCTCCATCTTGAGATTTCCCAACTCTTTCAACAACATGGCAGGGGTTTTGTCATCAAAAAAATTCTCGAGAAACAATTTCTTAAAACCCCTACAATTCTGGATCGAGTTTGGAGGAAGGCTATGATACCATACAACTACTCTACCATCTAAGGTACACAGAAAAATTCTACATGCAACATCATCGTAACGTACCTCAAGTGTTTGCATATGTACATAGAAGTTTTTTAGATGGTCCTCCACTTTTATTGCTTTGTGAGGGTCATACTTCATTAATAACTTCTCTAGGTGCCTTGGTATTTTTTGTAACACACTCGATAGTACAAGTGGGTCCTAGGTCATCCAGTGCAGATCTTGGTCCGACATGTCTTTGTCACTATCTTCCCCTTATTCATCATAATCAGATTGGTTTTATTCTTCTTCATCTTCACCGCCTAACCCATGGCATATATCGTTCAAGAGTACCACGTTATCATCGTCACCACCGTTGAAGGTTGGAGGTTGCTCTAGTTTTTCTGCATTATCTTTAGAGTCTGTTAAATCTTCAAGGGTGGCGAGAACCAAATCTTCAATTGTTGATACCACTATCCCAGTGGGGGTCGTTTGGTTCTTCTTTGGAAAATATGGAAGATTATGTACTCTAGGTATTAATCTAATAGCTCTTGCAAACTTACGAGTGATGGGGCAGATGGTCCAGATCTAGTCATAAGAGATTTCACAAGCTTGTACAGTCTCGTGCTGGGAAGAATTTCCAAATTAAGGAATATGCACACGGGAGGTGTTGGGAATATTACTACCTTGACCATAAGAAGTAAGATTTGGGTGGGTGAGGTTATCAACCCTAAAAATCTGGCTGACCTCTTTCTAGCACCAGAAATGTTGATGGTGTTGGACTTGCTAACATTCAAGGGGTCTACCAGATATGTGGTCCTAATTAGACCTCACACTATTTAGGATAGGAACCCCATATGAAATATGGACCAGTTCTGGTTATCTTAAAGATATGCCTTGGCTCTAATTGTCAGCAAGAGAGAGGAGTGCAAATTCACCTTCGAAAAGAAAGGGGGGTGTGCCTGGTGAGTGTTCGGTTCGTATGTGTGTCAATGTTATTTCACTCCGGAGGGGAGGAGAAGTGAGCCTCTAAGAGAGAGGTAGTACTACCACCCTAGTAGATTACACACCTAAACAAGAATAATTCGTACAACATCAAGTGGAATAGTCCATAGAGATGCGACGATCATTGCAACCAATGTAACACAGGATATCTATCTAATATCCAGCGGAATGGTCCACGAGGATGTGAAAATGATAATAGAAATTACAACACATTTTCAATATGGTAAGTACCAAAATAATTGAAATAGTTCGACTACTTTAGCACAGGTGAAAGCAAACATGCATTGCAAACATTCAAAAAATGGTATTACAAATATCCATAATCCATGCATAAAGAACGTGATGGCCCATAAGGCTTCTTATATTAAGTAAAAATTCTGAGATAGATGTATATAATGAACACCATTAGATCCAATAGTGGAGCGTTGGAGCCACTCCTTTCTCCTCAAAAGAACTAGCGTGTCTCTTTAATGCCTTGTGGGAGGAGCAGGGGTGAAAAGTCCTTTGCTCTTACAATGAGGGTGTATATATAAAAATGACGCAAGTGATGCTTCACCTTCCTTGTGACTCTTTGACTACCCTCATGACTCTTTGACTACCAATGACTTTTCAACTTTATGTGACTCTTCATATTCCATACATGTCCTTTGGACTTTCACTTTACAATACATTTTCAAAACATGAATTACATAATCCACGATAATGGTGTGGCATGTGACAACTCATGACATGACATGACACGACACTACTGACATGGAATGCTTGATTATGTGGAAATGTCAAGCCACTATTGTTGCTATGTACTGAGTGTCTGATTGAGAATTCTTTTCTTTCCACCTCTGCACAGCTTGGTGATAAGGAATATTCAATGATCTCAAGTCTTGATTTGTGATCGCAAATTGGTGTCCCTTTACTTTCTCTCGATTGATCAACTTGCATACTCAACTACAAAGAGGTATTTCAACATGTTTCCCTTCTTCTTCTCCTTCTTCATCATCTTACCATGGCATGATAAGCTACCTTTATCTGTAACTCACTCATGACAATATGACATCAATCTGAAAACCCCTAGTCTAATATAGTGCACATTGATCCATTGGCTGAGTCAGAACTAGGTGACAATTTGGGAGAAGGGATCACTGACTGTGAAGTTCAAGCAGTGAGGGGTGAACATTGAGCCTTGAGATTGTGCAATGCATAGTCCAGGATGGGTTGAGGAAGTAAACTACACAATTCTTGAGGTTAGTGTGACAGGTTGAGGGGATGTGCACTGGATCAACACATTACGTAGTTCCAGGAGGCCGTGACGACACTTTACGATGATTGTGATGACACTTGTGCGACAATGCTTGAAACTTTGGAAATGAATGTGACGAACGTTCACATGGTTGGATTAACTCATTTACACAAAGGTAGCCCCTTGAAACCACCAAAACAAGCTTAAACACATTGTGTGACAACTAACATGTGAAAATACGATATTTTTCCTATTTTGCAAAAGGGACCAAAACACCTCAAGAAGACACATGGGATGAGTTTCAATGCTTGCTATGACAATGTACAATACCATGGAAGGCTCTGAAATTGAGTGTAGGACAAAATTTTGGAGGTTGTTGTAGCAGCGACAACACCTTCCTTCTACATACTTGTACCTAGAGTGTGTGAATATATCCAGTCAAAAAACACACTTCTAATGTAACTGATATGTAGTTTTTTATTTTATTTTATTGTATTGTATTTTTTATTTTTATAATGTCAATGTTATCCATGTACTTATGTGACCACATCTATTTCACATTGGATTGTAAAGCATCTTTCAACTCAATCACTTGGTATTTTCCTTGAGTTTATTTTTTATTCAATGAAAATATTTCTAGAAAATGTAAAGAGTGAATTTAGACATTTGTGGATGGCAAACATGGTATATTCATTGGTGTAGACTAGTCTTCCTCACTTAGAGATATTCAAATTGGGAACTTACCGACATATAACTAGTTAGATTCCAAACAACATTGGTGCCAACTGACTGAGCTAATACTTAGGCTATATATATATATATATAAGCAACTATTAATTTCTCCTGAACTTGAATTGCATATTTTTTTTTGATCTTTGAATTTTAAGATAATTTAGAAGTTTCACTTCTTCTCTGGAGGTTTCTTGAACCTTAACCCAACTAATTTTTAGCATTAGATCTGTTATGGAATTGGTATTAAAAAACGGGTAATATTTCTTTGGAAATTCAAGATAAAAGATACCAAAATGTGCTGACATGTTTTAGCTGTTTAAGGAAATCTTATATACAAAAAGTATTTGAAATTCAGTTTATAATTTACTTTATCTTCTTCAATAATATAGAATTTCAATATTATGTAAAGTCATCAAGATATAAAAGTGCCATAAATTACCCATGCATCAAAAAAAACATGTCTAAAAATGAAATTTATAATCTAGATAATTTTAGATGGTTATTTATTTATTTATTTTCCAGAGGAAAAAACATCGATATTTTATATAATGAAGAAAAATCAGTACATCTATAATAGTCTATCTGTTGTCCTCATCAAGAACAATCATGATATATTGTCAAAATATTCATATGAGTAAAAAACAAAAGAAAAATGAAACGACTTAATCCTCCCCAAGGATAAATGATTCCCAATGAAAACATGATAGCATTATATGTTCCAAGTAAGTCCCAATAAAAAACATGCACAAACCAAAATTATAACTAAAACATTAGTTGATGATCATGTTTCCTTCTTCCAGCACCACACCATCTTCTGTAAAGTTAAAGCGTATATAACCAACTGGGGCATATATACCGAGTTTGGAGAGGCTATCCACGTCCATATTAGCCTCTCGAAAAATACGTTGAAAGGTAATAGATTGAAACTCTTGCCTCAACAACACAATATGATCCATCTAGATTTTGAGATGTGTTGGGCCAAATTTAGATCTTCCCAGCATGTCATTGATGAGTGCCTTGGAGCCACCATAGATGTGGATGTGATGAATATGTTTTACTCTAGTGAACCATAGCAGCCCCTAGAGAGCCAACACTTCAGCCCTGGTGTTAGTGCCATTACTTCCCTACCAATGTACCAATGTAGTTTGTAGTAGGAGTGTGGAGAAAATATGATCCAAGCTCTGCAGCCACATATACCTGCCTATCCAGTGCCATCAAACATGAAAAAGGATAATGGGATTTATAATTTGTGACCTAGACACATATTTTGTCTGAGCTTCACCAACCAACTGATCAACCCATCCTAAGATTTTGGAGCATATGTGGGCGAGGTTGACAGGGTTGTCATTGAAGATCCTTTGGTTTTATGCTTTCCACAGGTCCCACATAACATAAAAAGGAATGATTTTTGTGTGTCCACTACGTGAGATCCACTAGTGAAGGCATTGTTCCATGGAGATGAAAACTCTATAAGGGACTTTTAAACCCTGGAGGACATGTTTCCAAACCTGCAAAGAAACTGGACATTGTAGGAGGAGGTGTAGAACAGATTCACCAGAACTAGAGCACAATGGACACCACCCAGGGCCCTGGTGGCCCCTTTTGGAAAGGTTATCCCACATCAAGATCTTATTGTTTGAGGCCAACCATATGAAGAGAATGATCTTAATAGGAATAGTTTCTTTTCAGACAACCTTGTACCAACATATGTTAGAAAGAGAAATATTATAGCTAATAATATACCTATGAATCTCTGCCACCACCACCGAGCCACGTTGTACTCTGTCAAACCAAACAAAGACATCTCCCCTCTCGTTTTTGTATAATCTCACCTATTGGAGCCTCGTCAAATAGTCTTTCCAACAATCCTCCTGAGGCCCGACCAAACCCATGTCATTCACATCCTTCTAGATAGGATATCAACCATTCTAGTTCTTGATGATCTAAGAAAGAAAAATAAAACCCCTGGAGTGAAGAACAATAATAAAATCATCAGGAAGAGTAATGGATGGTCTAGTACCATCTATGTTATCGATGCCAATAATAATCTTAGAACCAGACCCGAAGGACCATCTCATAAGATTAAGAAATGGTCCTTTTATTTTTTTTAAACTCTGACATATGAAGGAGCCCTTTGAAATGTCTATATCACCTTGTCTGAACCATTCAATGAAGTCCTTCTGCCTCAGATGCTTATGCTTGATTATATATTTCCAAATCCCACAGCAAAAAATTTCCCTCCAAAGTTATTTAATCAAAAGTTCCCATCCAAAAATCTTTGAATCGAGTAAACCCCAACCTCCAAGTTCATTAGGTTTGGCTATCTTTTCCCATCCGACCAAATGGTATTTAAAATTCACTCTATTACAAAACCAAAGGAATCACGTAATAATGGATCATATTTTCTTTAAAACAGTAATTTGGATGGAAAATAAATGGTACCAATATACTAATATCTATCGTAAACTTGATTGGATCAGAGTATATCTTCCGTCCAAAGAGATCCACCTACGCGTCCATCTGTCTAGTCTATGTTGAAACTTATTTAGAAGCCAATCCCAGTCTCTAACCTTGTAGTTGTTTGGTTTCAAATGAAAACCTAAGTAATTCATGACATCCTCTAACTTCCTTGTCTCGACACCAAATAGGTGAGCAATATGAACAATATCTTGAATTTTCTCATTAGAATATAAAAGAAAGGACTTATTACCATTAGCAGTCAGGCTTGAATCCTCTCCAAACCTCTTAATAATAGCATGAAGAACTTGTCTATCTGAAAGTGAGGGCATCATAAACAAAGAATAAATTACAAACATCCACTCGGTCAACCATTTTGATACCCTTGAAATAGCCAAAGCTTCGTGCCATCTTAATATTTAGGCTAAGGCCATCCATGACCAAAATTAAAAGTAAAGGGGAGAGAGATAACCCTTGACTTAGACCTCTTCCATCCTAGAAAACTTTGTAGGAAACACATTAATTAAAACAAAAAAATTGCCTAGGAGGCGCAGGCCATAACCTAATCTGTAATATGAGCATCTAAACCCACGTTAATGAGAATAAGGACGAGAAAAGGCCAGTCAACAGAATCATAAGCCTTTTGTAAATCTAAATTTAAAATGACTACATCCATCTTCTTTGTAAGTATGGATTGCAAACATTCCTATGTAGTGGTGATGGCATCATGTATCATCTTGTCCGACAGAATTCCAAATTGTTCACAGCAAATGTGCCCCGAGAGATTATATTTAATGTGACCCACAATCACTTTAGATATGAGCTTATACGTGATATTACATAGGGATATGGGACAAAAATCCTAGAAAGAGGAAGGATGCGAGGACTTCAAAATGAGAGAGAGAAAAGTCGAATTCATAGATCAAAAGATTTGGATTCTTACACGTGATTCCTCCACCATGTGAAGGATATTCTGGGTCATCATATCATAAATATGGAGGAATAATTCGACAGTCTGGCCATCAGACCTAGGACACTTATCCTAGGATTTTAGGATGCTAAGAATCTCATTCCCTGATATTGGTCGAAAAATGTTCTCATTATCAACGATAATGAAGATGCAAGGGAACTCATCAATCCCCCATAAAAGGTCTTCAACCTTAACGCCTTCCCGAGCAGAGAGAGATTTATCAAAGGTTAAAAATTTCATATATATGCATAATGATGAATATAACACAATTTTATTGATAGTAATTTCATTAGAGAATCACGGTCATGCCAAACCCCTTAAAAAGCCAAGGTTTGAATGATGGCAGCAGAAGACTCGCTATTTGGATGCCGAAAATAAATATTTAGAAGTTGATTTTGAAGATTGGAGTTTTTTTGTTTAACTTTTTACTCAATAAGCGATGATAAAAAAAAAAACGGTGAAACATATTGAATTTTTGAGCATCTTCTTGATGACAATGGAAATACCACAGAGTGGGGCTTGTCAAAATGTGAAGAGTACATTGACCTACCCAAGTGACATCTTCAGATTAATGTTTTTTGTTATGTATTCCTATAGTAGTTTTATTTGTTGATAAATTTTAGATAGGGTTGTTTATTTCCAACAATCATTATATTTTTCTCAAACTTCAATGCTAGTAGTTAGCCAATATATCTGGTTTCCCATGTGGCAGATTAAGATTGCATACAACTAACTCAGTTAATATATGGACATCTTGCAATTGTATTGATATTTTGAGGAAACATAATGATGAAAACAATTTATGGGGTTCTACCGTTTTCAATCGTTTTACTAGTCTCGATCCTAGGACTTGTGGATTATGGCCCACAAACTTGTTCGCAATCTTTCAAATCCTCCATCATGCACAATTGTATGTATATCACATTGGTAGATGTTACCTGTACACTACTTCCTCTGTAGCTAGATGAGGAACAAGAGTTCGTGGCTCCACATGGAAAAAAGTAGGGAAAAAGTGCAAAAAAAAAATTAGGGACAAATCAAAGTCTAGAAGGAGATATGTATACTGGTAGAAGCTCTCAACAACTTATTGGTTTCAGGTCGAATAAGCATCTCAAATACAAAGTGGTGGATTGTCGACCATAAGTTTAAGTGGTAAGTCTCTTTCTCTGAAGATCTTTGGATGCCTGACAATATCATAATAATAAAAAATGACGGAGATACCAATATTATAAATCATACAATTGATTGGGTTAGTGGTTGTAGCTTTCTATTCGATTTTTCTGATCATAATTGATTATAGAGAGCTTGGAAGATAGAAATCATGCTAGATATCCATCCCCTGTTTTGGAAAAGTGGGTGGTTGATCTAAAATGAACTAACATCAAAGATTATGCTAGGGGCATATCAAGAATTCATTAAAGGAGGCATAAAAATTTGGAAGTCTTTTGTTCAATAATTTATAATAGAGGTTATAGCCCAATGCAACCTACCAAAACTCTGCAGCAGCTGATAAGGGAGAAGGAAGTTATTAATAACATGGGATTGGTTGGAGTTGGGGGAGGATATAGCAAGTACAACATGAGCTTTAAGTGCAGATGGGGTGAAAAATGGCTGAAATTTAGCTTATGTTGGTGTACAATATGTTGTGGATGGACTCGATCCTTGGGGTTGGTTGTTACTCAAGGCTTGGAGAGGAAACAGATGAATATTTTCATTAAGTGGAAATTAATGATTCTAGTGAATCAGGACCTTGTTTTGATGTTAAGACCCATAGTTATTAATGAATCCAAGATAATGATATAATTATCATGATTTGGAGAAATTCTCGGGAGAGATTATGACAACCCAGTCTTTCCTTGCAATTAAGTCGTCAAGTGCCATCAAAAATGATTTGAATTGAGTATCTACAACATTTTGAATTCGCTGGGAGTTTGCAGCTTATATTACACTAGAGGACTTTTTAAATTTTAGTTGACGCCATACAAGGTGGTGGGCCCATAGTAAGTCTATTGGCAGGAAGCATCCAATCATTTTATCCTGCGAATGATGTTCCATGATCTCTCTTGAGCTTGACAACCAATTGCAAAATATCTGGCGAAAATGTTGGTTGTACATTGTCCAATCATATTACATTATTATTATTTCATATGACTGAGTACTATTGGTTGCTATGGGTGTCGATCACAAAATCAACAAATATCATTGGCCCTGGACTTCGTGTAATGTTCTGGCATATCCACCAATTGGACCTAGAATATTTCTCCCATTAACATTAATTAATTGGCATAATTTTAAAGCTTGCCAGAGGTTGGTGATCAATTTTATTTACATTACACATGGTGGGTCAAAAAACTCTAATTGACCACATCATTTATGTGGATAAGCTCATTGAAGTCACCTTGGAAGTAGAAAATGAGGTGGAAACTAAACACAGGCACAACAAATCAAAGGAAGTTACTAGGTCAAGACAGGTGGGCTCATCAAAAGGGCCTGGTGTTGTATTTATAGGATGGATCCCACCTATGATTAACACTCAGAATCGAAACTCCAAATGAAAAAGTAAAAAAGTTGATCAAAGCAATAGATGAAGTCTAAAAGTTCATTCTTGGAATCGATCTTTACTAGGAAAATGTGGTCATATTGAGACAACAAATGTTGGTGGCTCGTTGGGAATTCACGAGGATGAATGGTACTCAAATTAAAGATTGGGTTCACAAGAATTGGTCCTCCCTGCTTGGATACAAGCCTAAATTTAGTGTGATGGTGAACGGTTGGTTTGGATTTCACTTTCTAAAGGAGATAGATGCCTCAAGGATTACATCTATACCTTGGGTGAAAGCACAAGGGTTCCTCATGCTACAAAATTGGAAAACCGACTTTGATCCTTTTTCTGAGGCACCCGAAAGGAAAATTAAAAGGCCCAAATTTTATGGTCTTCCCATAGAATTATGGACGGAGGGAGAAATAGAGGAAATCGTTGGCAGGATTGGAAAATTGTATTATGTTGATGAAGGGTGTATGGGCTTGTTGGACAAAATGACGACCTATATTTTGGTTGAAGTTGACCTCTCGGGAGGTCTTCTAGATTCCATATACATATATTGAGGTAACTTCTGCATCAGACAACAAATTAATAACTGGGGTCCCTTATCGGTGCCTTGGTTATCATAATACTGGGCATTTTCTTGTGGAATGTCCCAATCACCTCAGTGGTGGGAGGTATCGAGTGGAAAGACATATTACAATTGAAAATTAATTCCTAATGACTTAATTTCTAGTTGGGGCAGACCCAATTTTTTCTATCCTCCTAGAGAGAGGATCAGATTTGGGTCTCCTAGAAAAACAGGCTCGGATTGACCCCACAGTTAACACTAAGATGCTTTCGACAAACCATATAAGAGATGATGGTTCTAGGGACTCTGACGTCGTTATTCCTCATTCTAATATCACTCCTTCAAAACACAAGATCATGTCGGAAGGCCAAAAAAAAACTCTTTATTATCACCTATCTGCCATCAACATTCTCAGTTGATCAACTACTCCCCCACAACGATAGACGTTGATTTGGAGGTTGTAGTGGACAACTCGTCATTGTGGCTTGAACCAATGATTATCAAGAGAATTTTTTTTCACATTGGAGCTAGCTCTACAGGCAGAGAAGTGTTGAAATGTGGCAACAAGAATATTCCAATTTTAATTTGTCCTTGAATTAAAATTGAGAATTAAAATTTGAATTTAGTCTCACCAGCTTCTTGAAAATAATTAATTAATTCATCTTGAGTTAATTAGTTGGATAAATCAAGCTAGAAGTCTTTGTGAAGTCATGTAACAGTTATCCCTTTGATTGAGGAGATTATCCCTTAATTAAGGAGATAAGGATGAGTTGTATTTGAGTTGTAATTATTTATCTCAATTAACTTAGTTAAGTCTAGTTAAATTAGCTCCAAATAGTTTGAGGAAATAATTGTGAGTTCAGTGAGTTAATGCATGCATGCATGCAACTAGTGTACTCCAGATAACTGAAGATTCTCTCATAAAGAACTCATGCATGTCAGTTCAAACAAAGACCCAGTTGAGATTAAAGATAGGGACAGTGTACTATCAGTTGCAAGAATTTTCCTATAAGAAAATCTCTTACATGTAGAAGGAATTCATTCCTTGAGATTTCTGCAGTTTTATAGTGTGTTGGAGCAGTGTGTGAGATTAGTGTCACACAAGGTTACAGCTGGAGCACCCAGGGAAAACTGCGCAAGGAAATAGGAGGCTTGGAGGGCAGAGGAAAAGGCATATGAGTTGTCTATTCTATCTATGAGCAGCAGTGAGGGATTGTACTGAGCGCTGGATAGTTGTGAGAGCTAAAGCTGTGTGTAATCCTGAGATATTTCCACTTGTATGATAATATAGATAGTTGGGTTTTTAGCTGAGGCTTTCCCCAGAGTATTCTTCTATGTTTCATGTGTATTGATTATTCTTCTCTATTATATGTGTTCTATTTTATCTTGCTCAAATCGATTAAGCTTCCACAAGTTTGATTGTAGAAGTAAATTAAGTATTTTGCTTTAGTATATTGCATTATTAGGTTAATCTATAGTGAGAATTTCTACAAGAAGTAGGTAGATTTGATCCACAAAATAGGAAAAGAAAAGAAATAAAATACAAAAAATATTCCTTGTGTGGTGGTATTGAAGATGACTTGAATTCATGCTTCTCTAAGTCAATGGAGGAGGCATTATTCCCCTCCTTTGATCTTAGCCCAACTCATGGATCAATTGAAATATTGGAAGACTCTCAATCTTAGGCTTTTAGAGTAACATTTCTAACACTATGTTAGACTCCAAATGAAAATTATGGCATTGAACATTCGATGGTTGGGATACCCTCAAACCAAAAGATCCCTCCCTAACAACATATGAACTAAAAATCTAAATATTTTTCTCCTGCAAGAAACAATTGTGGAGAAGGCAAAGGCTCAAGACATTTTTCTCAATATATGCCCTACATGGGAGGTTTGTGCTACGAACGCCTCTGGTTTGTCTAGAGGGATTACTGCTATGTGGAACCCTAATTTTTTACCTTTAAATCTTACAGGACAAGCACTAGTATTTTCTTGTCTAGCTTCTGCATGGGATTTGTACATAGAATTCATATTCTTAACATCTATGCTCCCTACAACAATCTAAAATCCTTTTGGGAGAAGGTAGATTCTACTAGGATCCTAGACATACACTCGTTGATCATGGTTGGTGATATAAATTTCATTTTAGATGCAAAGGAATGTTGGGGTCATAAGGCCAAGATGGACTCATTAGTTGATTTCTTTACAGAAATCTTATGTCGAAAACTTTTATGGGACATTTACCCTTCCCCTTTATGCATGGCTTGAATAAATGGGAGGATTGGTGTTGAGGGAATACCAAAAGGATTGGTGGGTTCTTTGTTAATTCATTCTTAAGCCATAGATTGAAAAATATGTTCACCTCTTCTTTATTTTCTAATGTTTCAGATCACGATACTATCCTTCTGGAATGGGAAGGGGAGATATGCCTTAATTATGTGCCCTTCAAATTCAATCATATGTGGTTGAATGATCCTGCTTTTTGTGAACTGGTTAAACACTCCTGGAATTCGCTTGTTTTGGTAGATATCATTCAACCATCCTTGTTGATCAATTTTAAATTGAACGGGCTTAAAAAGGAGGTGCGTGCATGGATTAAGAATCGTAAATTTGAACTCTCTGGCATCCATCGACCAAGATATTGCTTCATTCTTGGATCCATCCATCCCTTAATACTTCTTTGATCATGCCAAAAAAGTTATTCTAGACATGGCGGAGAATAAAAACAAGATTGCAAGATTGCAAGAAAAGGAGTGATGGCTCAAAAGTCAGATTGCTTGGGTTAATGAAGGTGACAAAAATACTATTTTTTTCCACCGAGCTGCAACAAAAAGAAAATGGACCAACACTATTTGGGAGGTGATGACAGTCGAACTCTTACATATATGGAATATATCAGACATGAGGCTTTCCTTTTCTTCTGCAAACAATACATGGATACAGAGCAGAGCAACATTGAAGAGAAAATGGAATTTGTGAATCTATTTCCAAGAGTGGTCAATGAGGAAGATTTAGTGGCGAAGGATGCCTCTATTACACAAGATGAGCTCTTACAAACTTTGAAATATATAGTGAAGGATAAGAGTTCAAGCACTAATCGCTGGCCCATTGAACTCTTTCTCTTTTTCTTTGATCTTATGGGGCCAAAACTGGTCCAAATGGTGAAAGAATCCAGAATCTTCGGCCATATATCAAGTGCTACCAACACAACTTTCCTTGCTCTCATTCCTAAAAATATGAATTATCTTTCTTTTTTCGATTATAGACCCATCTCCTCATGTAATTTAGCTAACAAAATGAGAAATATTTTGTCCCCGCGTATTACTCTGGACCAATTTGGTTTCCTGGCTGACAGGAGAATTCAAAATGTGGTGGCAATTGCAAAAGAGTGAATCCACTCCATTAAATCCAGGAAATTGAAGGCATGCTTGATGAAAGTTGACCTTACAGAGCATATGATAGGGTTGACTTGGAATTTCTCTAGATGATCCTTTACAAAATTGGCACAGCCACGTCAAATGGATTATGGCTTGTGTATCATTGGCAACGATGGTTGTGCTAATCAATGGGGAGCCCACTAACTTCTTCAAAATTCGTAGAGGGCTCAGACAAAGACGTACATTGTCTCCTCTTCTCTTTATCCTGGTGATCGATGCTCTTATTAGAATAATAAAAGCTAAAAAGGAGGTTGGGACAATTATGGGTTGCAGGATCACGAGGAATAATTCCCCAATGCCCCTCATGTTTGTGAACAATGTCCTATGTATAGGGGAAGCAAAAACAATAGAATGGAAGACTTATTTCCAAGTCTTCTCACATTTTGGCAAAGCTTCTGGCCTCCTAATTAACAAAGACAAATTAGATATTATTGTTGATGTTGGGGCTTCAGAGGACATCATTCAAATTGCTGCCAAGTTTGGGATTAAAATTTGCCTATTGTTTGATGGCTTTAGATATCTGGGCTTCAACTTAAAGCCTTCCAAATATGATATCTTGCACTGGTCAAGGGCTTATTAAAAATAAATAAAAAATATTGACTTACTAGGATCACAAATGGCTCACTCTTAGAGGTAGGGTCATGTTGGTGAAGGTTGTTCTTCAAAGAAGTTCGATATATTGGATGCATTTATTCCACATCACACGAGATATCATTAATTGAGTAGATATCATTACGAGATTTATTTGTTCTAGGGCTGGCAACGACAAATAATTTCATCTCATCATACTTGAGTCTATCTCCAGGCATGCTTAGATGGGTGGGTGGGTAATTTGAGACTCTAGACGATTCAACTTAGCTTTTTTAGCCTCAATTGGTGGGTCTTCAATGTTAAGGGGCTATGGTAAGAAAAAAAATTTGCCGAATGTATCTAAACATCCAATCTAGAAGACTGGATCAATATAGGGGTGCCTTCTCATTCAAGGTCATCTTACATTTGGCGTAGCTTAATGGTTGCATGTCCCTGGTTTTGTTCCAATCTACGCTGGCAAGTGAGTGACAAAACTAAGGTGCTCATTGGGGTGGATGCAATGAAAGGTTTTGCAAGAAACCATATCCTCCTTGTTCCCTAAATTCAAAGTCTCAACAGGCTCATCTATAATTCATTGGCCAATCTTGGTGGTAGATGATTTTCTCTGCTTTCTTCATTTCTTAGCCCCATGCATGGGAGGTTGGCCTGTCGAGGTATTTCCTTGTTGAATGGGAACTTTATCGTTTTCAATTGGGCGATGTTGGTATCTCCCTGACCCAAAAACAGGACAAGTTTGTCTAGGACAGACATGTGGCTAAAGGATGCATTCTGCCAAGGAAACTTACTCGTATATCTCCATGAACATACTTCCTAATCATGCCACTAATTGGACTACACAAATGTGGAAATGGGAGGTTCCTCTCAAGCTTAAATGCTTCACTTGGTTGATCATACATAATCATATACTAACTTGGGAGAACTTGATAAAGCGTCGCTTTCAATGGTCAAGATGGCCTCTGGAGATTGTTTTCATCTCTTTCTACTCTGCCCCTTCGCAGTGACCATTTGGTAGGAAGTCTTTAGGTCCCTAAAGATTATCATTCTAGTGAATCGCTCCTCTATCCATTCATGCCTAAACTCCTCATCAGCTAGTCAAAGTTCTTATAAATCTTTGCCTCTTTACATCATTTTAGGGAATTGGGGTATTCACAATGATTTCATTTTTTAAGGAAGGCACCCTGACATTCAATTCTCCTATCTCTGGATCGTTTCATATTTCTTGGAGAATTGGTCCCTAGTCTTCCAGAACTCATTCCCGATCAATTTCATATTTGGACTTGGAGGAAAAGTTCCCTATCATATTTTTTGATGGGGCCTCTTCCAGTGGTCGTTGTGGATGTGGGGCTCATATCCAAATCAACCCTTCAAAAGCGTATAGTTTTTGCTAGTATGGAGGGGCTGGCTCCAATTGCGGGGCAGAATTGGTTTCCCTTTTGGGGTTATTACCGTGTGCCCTTTGGTTTGCAATCGACAAGATTATTGTTGTTGGAGATGCATTGACAATCATCCAATGGATTAAGGGAGCCAATGCTCTCGAGGTTCCCTCCTTAATTAACTGGATGGAGAACACTAGGTCGCCTTCCCCTCTTTTGCTGACATCTCCTTCTAGCATGTTTTAAGAGAGAAAAATAAAATTGCAGATGCCCTATCCAAGAGTGGATTCACCATCTTTCCTGGGCTAATATTTTATGGACGTCTGGTCCACAATTTTGTTCGTGGAAAAGGTTTTTTCAAGGTGTAAGCATGTTGGTCTACCTCAATCTCCACATTTTTGGCAACAATGTGAAGGAGGTTTTGTTTTGTTTTTGTTCTCTTCATATCTGGTTGGTTACCTAGTGTTTTGTTGCTTTCTGTCCTCTTTGATCTTCCTTTTTGTATTCTCAATTACACTATCTCTAGGGAAAGTGATGACCCTTTCATTGATTGTTGTTTCTTATGGTTTTGTTGTTGAGCTAATTGAATCATGTTATGTCAGTTTTATTGAATGCTCATCAAGAAATGCATTATGTAAATGTAAACGCCTTTATTTTTAATGAAGACACTATGTTTTTTCCTTCTAAAAAAGTGGTCTCACATCGATCTACTTACAGCTTTAATTTCTAGATCTGTTAACTCATGGCTTTAGTCATACTTTCACCTATAAAGTGAATACAACCCCTAAAACACATATAATTTTCCTACTATTGGAAAACACACTAACTAGGTCATGCAAACACAATTTATATATAATAAATAAACACATGTAGAGTTAAAATATGCACACATTTGTATCATGAAGTTATCTAATTTCATTACATTAATCACTAAACTATTACATGACGCTTCAACTCTCAATAACTTTGCTTTAATGTCCGCCCTTTTTACACACAAGTTTATAATTTATATTAGAAAATTACAATATCATGGATTATTTTAAGATGCACAATATTTTCCATAAAACTTTCAACATGATGCTCTCCACAAAGCACTCAAAATTTTGATTTTGTCAAGCTTTTAATCCCTTATAGAATAGATATTACCCTGCATTTTTGATAGTTGCACTTTTCAAAAATGTGTTCATTGCTTTCTCAAACAATGAATTGATACTCCTACATCATATAAAATCAATTCACAAAAAAAAAAAAGATAATAAATACAATTAACCAATGGTTATCAAAGTTGTTAAACATTCGAATAAATTACTTTGCTGAAACACAATATTTAACACTAAAAAGGTTATGATACATGTCACAAGCATGGTATTACACAAGGTATTACATTCACTTGTTTCTAATTGGTATTAATTTGTCTTTGACCAAAAATTTATGCTATTTATCTATAGTTTAACACTAGGAATTCTATTTTTGTTATTTTTCATTATTATTTAAATTTATTTATTTGTGAAGTGATTGGTTGAAATCTTATTATGGGTGTTGTTTAGTAACTTCCATTTTTATATTGGTTACTAATTTTTTTGTTTCTAGATTTACTTTTTATTTTCTATTATTTCCATTTTCGTGAATTAATAGTTTTTCTCTAATAACCCTTGCATTTCAATGAATATAATCAAATTACAATGAAAATTGGGTTTTTGTAGGTATATATTTTGCAAGATGTAGTCATCTAAAAACAAAATTTACATGTCGTACTATTGATAGATAATGCAATCCTCATAATTGTGCTATGCTAATCCATTTCACTCTAAAGAGTGGGGAGAAATTTGCAAGCTAAATTAAGTCCTAAGTAACTTTTCAAAACAAGAGTACATCTAAATAACAATAAATTTATGCTTCACTTTCTATAATAAAAATTTCATCTTATTTAACCTAAACCTAAACATAGATAACATAAATCAACATGAGTTAACTCCCATCCTATCCAATGATTAAACTTGAGCCAACTCCCCTCCAACTCCATTAAAACCTTACCTTATTCACCCTTTACTTACCATCAATACCTCTCTATCCAATTAAGAAATAGCAAAATGATTTTACAATTGGATGGTACACAAATAGACTTTCACTATATGTGTGCAAGGATGGGAGTTTACACGTAAATTTGCTTATTCTGATGTACTTTACCCATTAAATACAGTTTAAAATTTTAAAAAACAAAGTATAAAAACCATCAAATTTAACAAGTCTATTTTGAAATTCCAACCCATTCTAACCCTACATGCATTGACCACACATTATAACTTAATCTAATCATTTATAGACTCCTAAATCAAAAAGAATGAAATAAAAATACATTTCATCCTTAACTCTTTTAATTTAAAATATAATTACACTCAAACAAAAACAAAACCCAGATTTATAATTCAAAACAAAAAAACAAAACAATCAGACAGATAGAAAACAAAAAACAGGAATATGGTTTGAATTTTAAAAGCTCACAAGTATCTTCATTGGCCCTAGTATTATATAGCATTCCGTATCAAAATACCCCGATCAAAAACATGGCAGAGTGGATAACATAAAATAGATACTAAAAACGCGTTACTCCGGTCGAAGCCCCTATCAGCAGGAAACCGCAATGCACAATTTGAAAACCTGCAAAGCCTTTGCTTATGGAAAATCACAAATAAAAATCCCACCCTGGAAGTGACCTCGAGAAAAGCCGTAAATCACTGACAGTCAAATCTTTAAACAACAACAAGAACCCAATTACCCAAAAAAAAACAAACAAACAAACACACAAAAAAAAAAAACAATTCAAAGCGCCAAAAACACAAATAAGTTTCCGCTGACAGGGATAGATAATCCTAACTAAGACAAATTGAGCAGCAGAGGCACAGCTAAGCCAGACCCCAAAGCAGTTAACGATTCCAGCCAAAGGTGGTGTTTAAGAACACCATAATAAGTAAGCAAATAAAAGGAGTTACAGCCCTCATTTCTTGGGCGACTTGGGCTCCTGGGAAGCCTTCTCTGCGGTCTTCTTGGGCAAAAGAATCTGGTGAATATTAGGCAGCACCCCTCCATGAGCAATGGTTACGCCCATCAACAGCTTTCCGAGCTCATCATCATTCCTTACAGCCAAAAGGATATGCCTTGGGATAATTCTGTTCTTTTTATTATCCTTTGCCGCATTTCCAGCCAATTCAAGAACCTGCACCAAAGTTCACGACCAAAAAATCAAGATGTGATCCTGCAACTGAAACCCGGATACATAAACCCTAACAATTCAATTTTCCAGAGCCAAACACTGCACAAAAAAGTTAAATAATACAACAAAAAAGGTGATTACACACCTCTGCTGCAAGATACTCCATGACCGCTGCAAGATACACAGGAGCCCCGGTACCAACTCTTTGGGCATACCTGCCCTTCTTGAGGTACCTTCCAATTCTTGCAACAGGGAATTGAAGGCCGGCCTTTGTGGATCTGGAGACTCCCTTCTTCTTTGCTCCTCCCTTCCTACCACCTGCACCCTTCCCAGAACCAGCCTTTGAAGAATCCATTGCCACGACTCTCTCAACAACGAAAAGAACTCAGTTGCGTGATTTCACTCGAAAGAATACCCTGTGGAGAATGATGTGGAGCAAGTGGACTGTGAACTTATATAGTGATGCGCGGAGAAGTAAGGCATGCCATCTCAAAAGCGTGGCCGTCGATAATGAGGAGAGATCGGACGGACAGTATTCATTTGGGATCGATTACACGAATGGCGCCATTTGCTCCATTCAAAATCAAAATACGCTTAAAGGGTGGGTCCACGTCATATCAAATCATATTTGAAATGGTGTAGTTTGAAATTAAAAAATTACCTTAAA